>JAODAL010015839.1:0-82557 GCA_025379985.1 Phyllomedusa bahiana
AAACCCTTTTTCCGCACTTTTTAATCTTGGGTCAGACGGTTTAGGGTCATACTGTGGTCCAGGACAGGCATAGTCAATGTCCAGTTTCAACTAAAAGGGTGGTTCAAATACTCCTTTTTCTAGCACTTTTTAATCTATGGGTCAGAAAGATTAATGGTCATACTGCGGCCAGGACAGGTATATTTCATGTCCAGTTCAACTAAAATGGTGGTTCAAAGACCCCTTTTTTCCCAGCACTTTTTAAATCTGGGGGCCATGAGGTTTGGGGGCCATGCTGGGGCCCCAGGACAGATATAGTCAAGGCCCCATTTTCAACTAAATTGGTGGTTGAAAGACTCCTTTTTCCGGCACTTTTAAATCTGAGGGTCATGCAGGTTGGGGCTCAGGGCTGTGGCCCGGACAGGTATAGTCAATTGTCAGTTAAACTAAAATGGTGGTTGAAAGACCCCTTTTTCCGGCACTTTTTAAATCTGGGGGTAATGCAGGTTTCGGGCTCATGCTGTGGCCCAGGACAGGTATAGTCAATGTCCAGTTTAACTAAAATGGAGGTTCAAAGACTCCTTTTTCAGGCACTTTTTAATCTGTGGGTCAGACAGATTTAAAGGGAATCAATTTTTTTTTTTTTTTTTTTTTTGATGGAATATTGTGTGTTCATTTTTGTATAAATTTTTAGTTTTATTTTTAATTTGTTTTAAAAATATTAAAAAATGCATAATAATTTTCAATATTTCCCACTCTTAGCCACCAGAGGGAGCACATCCAAGAAAAAAAGTGTTTGTCTCTTGTACAAAGAGCATGAAATATGTCTTGCTGTAAATGTGGGTTGGTCTGGTGGTGACCTCACATGTCTCCACCTCCCCTGTGTGCATAAGGAGGGGGATGGGGATTGTAGACTGAGGACACCATACAGAGCTGCTGTGTATCCATAGCTGAAAAAGGAATACTCAGAGTGAAATTGTGATTACATTTAGGGTCTATTCACACGGCGTCTTTGACTCCGTGTTGCATACGCTTTTGGATATGTGTTTGGGTCTGTCTGTCAGTCTCCAAACAGACCCAAGCGCCAAAATCCGCAGCGGAACGGAGTTCAGTGCCAAAATCCGCAGCGGAACGGAGTTCAGCACCAAAATCCACAGAGGAACGGAGTTCAGCGCCAAAATCCGCAGCGGAACGGAGATCAGCGGCAAAATCCGCAGTGGAACGGAGTTCAGTGCCAAAATCCGTAAAGAATCGAATTTTCAGCATCAGAAGCAAGAGAACTTTATTAGCACCAAAATCCATAAAGAAAAGGATTTTAGCAGCAAAATCCAGTAAAAAAATAATGTTTTTGCGTCAGAAGCGAGATAATTTTATTAGTGTTAAAATCTGTAAATAAAAGGATTTTAGGGCAAAAATCCGTAAAAAAAAAATACGATTCTTGCGCCAATATCCGTTATAAAAAAGCATTTTTAACGTCAGAAGCGAGAGGACTAAAATTAGCAGAAAAATCTTGAATTGTGCAAAAATCGTTAGCGACAAAAGCACAATCACTTTATTAGGAACGAGGACACATCGGACACTTGTCTGCTTCTTCTCTGGCAGCCTTGCTGAGCAGACATTCAATAGCTGCTCCTCTGGGCTCACCAGCCATGGCTCCCTGCTCCCTGCTGACAATAGAGCATGCTGAGCTCACAGCAGGGTGGGGCTTTGAGGACTCTCACTGAAGCTAATAAGAAGGGAATCCTCTGAAGTCTCTTACCTACATTGTTTACTTTATGGCAGCTTCCTGAGTGTCCTGCAATTCACAGAGCAGAGGACTGTCTCTGGAGGGGGGCAGGGCTCACACACACAGGAATCTCTATAACTGTCTTTACAGACTCACAATCAAAATTACACCAACTGAGAATTAAAAGGTTAAAGAAAACACACACATTACCGCAAAAAAAAAAAAAATTGCGACACAATGCCTTTAAGGGTCATGCTGTGGCCCAGGACAGGTATAGTCAATGTCCAGTTCAACTAAAATGGTGGTTCTAAGACCCCTTTTTCTGTCACTTTTTACTCTGTGGGTCAGACAGGTTTCATGGTCATACTGTGGTCCAGGACAGGCATAGTCAATGTCCAGTTCAACTAAAATGGTGGTTCAAATACTCCTTTTTCTGGCACTTTTTAATCTATGGGTCAGACATGTTTAATGGTCATACTGTGGTCCAGGACAGGTATAGTCAATGTCCAGTTCAACTAAAATGGTAGTTGAAAGACTCCTTTTTCCGGCGCTTTTTAATCTGTGGGTCATGTAGATTTAAGGGTCATGCTGCGATCCAGGACAGGGATAGTCAATGTGCAGTTCAACTAAAATGGTGGTTCAAATAATACTGCCTTCTGGCACTTTTTAATTTGTGGGTCATGCAGGTTTAAGGGTCATGCTGTGGTACAGGACAGAGATAGTGAATAGTCTGTCAGTTTTTTTCTGTGACTCTTGTTGCCTAATTGTGTTGCCTAAGATGTAGCACGTATCCATTTTACTGTTGTGGATATTAATTCCAGCTTCTCCTCCCCTGTTTGGGTGTAAGAATGAAGGCGTTGTTCCTCTCCCATAGACTTTAATGGTCACCGGCGATTATTATCGGATATCGGATATCGGCATGATAATTGACGATATCGACTATCGATCCGATGACGATAGTTGACGCAATTGCTCATCACTAGCTATTAGACATAGTATAAATAAATATTAGCACATTCTGTTAAGTGACCCTTTTTTAAAGGATATTATTCCATCAAATCCTGGCATCACCTTCCGTCGAATGGTCACAATAAAAGAGATAGTAGCACCAAGCCGGATAGATAGAAAAATATTTTAAAATGAACAAAACAATAAAAATATAATAGATAATAGAGATAAAAAAGCGGGGAGCCACAGATGTAAGAAAAAGACATGCAAAACATGTTTGATAATTACAACTACGAATAGTTTTTGCTCCAATAAAACAAAAGAAAAATTTATGATTAAACATTCTTTGAATTGTGGAGATAGCTTTGTTATTTATCTTCTCAAGAGCCCATGTGGCCTTCAATATGTCGGCTGCACAACACAAAAATTCCAAAATAGAATAAATATGCATCGGTATAATATAAAAAAGAAATATAGGATACATAGCGTATCCATACATTTTACAGATTGCCATCAAACAGACTATGAAAAAATCAAAGTTGTAATTATAGACCAGATCCAGACATCGATTCCTAATAGAGTTGAATTGTTAAACAAAACAGAGATGTACTTGATCTTTATGTTACAATGTTACAAACTCTTAGCCCTTATGGCCTAAATGAAGCTACGGAGGTTATGAAAAACTAGTAAAATAAAAATTAAGAAAATGTGCTATAAGAGATTATGATATACTTTTAATATATTTATAATGGTTTTTTAATGTCATGTGTTTTATATAGGATTTTTTCAAAGAAGATCTGGATATATATTGTTGTATATATAGTAATTCTTGTATTTTTGATGTTTTTATGTAGGAAAGTAGGCGGCCAATGAGTACGACTGCATTAGTGTCGGCTAGGGCGTCGCCTATTCGTCTGAATCAGGCATCCTCAAACTGTTGGGAAACTACAAATCCCATCATTCCCACTGTTATAGATTATATAAATGCATGATGGGAGTTGTAGTTTCCCAACAGCTGGAGGGCTGCAGTTTGAAGTTGCCTGGTCTGAATGTTCTGTCTATTTAAGGAGAAGCATGTTAGTATTCTCTAATGAAACCTGAATAAGTCTTCACAGACGAAACACGTTGTGTCTTTATATAAAAAATATTTTATTTTTTATTCAGTCCATTGTTTGCACTGTAATATCTCCTAAGCAAGCTCATTCATGAAGTCCGAGTGAATGAGGGTTCAGGTTTTTTGAACATTTCCAATATATAGAAGCTAATCTTATTAGAGATAATTAGTTTGCTCAGTCTGCCCATGGTGATGTCACTCCCTGCTCTAAGCTCTCTGCTCTAATCAGTTACCATAGAAACACAGAACACATAAAATCTCTCTTATCTCATGACTAAGGTAAAATCAATAGACCAATGTATTTAGAAATTGCATACAGCAGGGAGGTACATTTTTACAGGAAGTCTAACTATGTCAAGGGATTTGTAATTCTCAATAAGAGAATGATTTATAAATGGGTAGATATTATAAATATTATATCCAATTTATTTAAAATGCAGCAATGTCTTAATGTCTTAGATTTTTTCCTAGCAGTGATCTTATTTGCAAAGGGGCTTACTTAAATAAGCATTTTTGTTGCAAAGTTGAATATTGATTATTGAACCCTTACAAGCACAATGAAGGTGTGAGGTGGGATCCTTTTGCTCAAGCAGTATACCATCAGCCTATCACAACCGCTTCACCTGGGAGGCGATGCGCCCTTGGTGGCTACAGCTCTATATATTACAATTAAGAGCACAATATAGAATGATAATTATGCTATTGAAAATTATCTCCAAATTGGAGAAAAAGAGGTGATTACACCCTACATTGGATTGTTAAGTTCTCACAGTAATGTCCGCTGTACCTCATGCAAATTCAATCAGAATGCAATTAGGCACATACTGTTTATAACATACCCAATTAAAATCAGGGACAGCAACTGGGATATTCAGTACAACAGGCAAAGTGCCCATTACTGTAAATTCATTATGCAGCCTGGTTCAAAAATATGATTCAATCTATCATCCCAACTGTATTATCCATACCAGTTGAGATGTCAATACAGTGGAGCTGTGCACCAGGAGAATATCTAGACTATTGTCTAAATTTCTGGGTAGTGTTGCATATCAGATTAGCGTCAGACCAGTTTGGCGCAATCCAAATTTTTCCGGATACCACGGCAAAATTATCCAATCAATTAGCAGTCTACCTTTCAGCAGGAACAATGGCATGTCACATGGCCTTCTTTCCATCTCTGCAGCAGTATTTTTGAGTTATATTCTTTTATCTCTTTGTGTATTTATGTGAATATTTATTTTACATCTGTAATAAAATTATTAAAAGAATTGCTCAATTCAAATGATACTTAGTAGATAATAATGTAATTCTCTATGCCTATGCTATTGAGTAATCAGCAATTTTGAATGGATCATGAGAGGAATCCAACCTGCCAAAACGAGAGAGGAATCTGAAGCAGCAACATAGGCAGCACCAATAAAAGGTATAAATATATATTAGAGATCCCACTTGGTAGTACTGGATGGCAGACAGCAACAAACTAGTTATTCAGTACATAAAGCAACAATGTTTTTGGACCTGAATAGGTCCCTTTAACCTCTAGGTCCCATTACTGCTGCTATGGCTGCTTCAGATGAAATTAAGCCCATGGGCATTGGATTGGATCAAATATGCCATAATATGTTCTACAGAAAAAAAAAACTGCATATCTTTCCTGTCCTAGGTTAAGCACAAGAAATGATAATGTACACTTGGCTAGGTGTCCTAAATATCCCAAGTGTTGTCCCTGATTGTGATCAGGCCAAATCTCAGACTGGCCCAGGAAATAAAGGTAATCCCAAGTGGGCCTCTGGGCTTAGTAGGCCTGGGGCTGCTTTTAGGGAGAAAGGCAGTGAAAGAGATGCCGAGAGTAAGAGGTATGTGCAGTATTTGTAGTCATGAACAGTAGCCATCGGATAGATAAAGGGCAAGGACAAGGCATTTTGGTGCCCTAGGCAAATAGAGCCAATGCCTCCACCCCCACCCCAAAAAACAGCTTCTGGGTGTGGGAAAGATGCAGCCAGCAATACCAATCTCCCTTACTATTGATGTCTATGAAGAGGAAAATGCTATCTAACTAACTAAGAGCAGTCTGTACAGTACAGAGATTGAGCTGAAAATGGTGTTCACAAGGCAATACAGTGAAATATATATATAACATGGTCATGTGATTTTAGCAGCCAATGAGAGCCCTACACCTCAGCGATGATGTTTTTGACACGACTCTGTGCTCTACACTGATTGGATAGCTGCCAAAAGTGCAGAAAGCTGCAGAAAAGTAAATTGAAAATGGCATATCGAACTAGAACTAGAACTTTACTCGAACGAACAGTAAAATGTTCGGTTTGGCTTGAGTTCTAAAAATTCAAGTTCTACTAGAACTTAACTTTTCTAGAATGGTTTGATCAACACTAACCAAGACCAATCATATCAATGATACCACTATACAAAGACTAAATAATACAGCCACATCATAATCAAATATCACCTCAACATATTGACTGAAATATACCACCACATCATGACCACATGTCACCACCACTTAGTGACTGAATAATACCACTACACCATGATCACATATCATCACCACATATTGACTGAATAATACCACCATACCGTGATCACATATCACCACCACAAAGTGACTGAATAATGCTGCCACACCATAATCTCATATCACCACTACATAGTCACTGAATAATGCCACCACACTATGACCATATATCACCACTACATAGTGGCTGAATAATACCTCAACATATCACCACTACATAGTGACTGAATACTACCACCACACCATGATCACATACCATCATATAGTGACTGAAAACTACCACTCCACCATGACCACATATCACCACCACTGTTAAGAGCGCCCCCAGTGCCCGCGTGTCGGGCAGCAGGCGCACTTGCAATACAAAGTCCCCACATCCAAACTCACCTTTTCTTGCTCCCGGCTGTTCTCCTGCAGGCTGGCCCGCCATCCCTGCTTCCTAAGACACGTGTGCACCAGGTCAGTAAAATTTAAAAGGCCAGTGTGCCGGTGATTCATTAATCACCAGGCACTGATCTTATTTAGTCCAGTGACTTTCTTCATGCCTTTGCCAGATCTATGTGCCAATGTTTCTTTAGAGAAAGTGTTGCCTTGACTGTCTGCATCTACCACGTACCTTATTTCCTGCCTTTGTCCTGTGACCATGCTGTGCCTGCTGCCTGCCTAGAACTTCCTGTCTGTCCCCAAGCACGAGCCTGCCACACGATTCTGTACCTCACTACACCTCGGCCGCCACCGCAAGCAAGTCACATCAGGGTTAGCGACCTGTGGGTCTCCTGCAGCAAAAAATCCAACCTGCTTTGCGGCAGGCTCTGCCTGCCTCACTCCCTGATGCAGCTTTAACCACATAGTGACTGAATAATTCCACCACATCATAACCACATATCACCACAACATAGTGACTAAATAATACCGTCACATATCACCAGCACATAATTACTAAATAATTCACCCTCACCATGCCCTCATATCACTACCACATAGTGACTGAATAATACCTCCTTACCATGACCACACATCATGACTACAAAGTGACTGAGTAATACAGATGTAACAAAGATTAACTTGTCAGATAATACAGCACCATATTTTGGGACAGAGTGTTATCTCAGCCTTTTCAATATTTTTTTAATGGCATTTGTTTTTACAGATCAGTATATGTAACACAAAAAGCCACAGTATCACGGTTAAGCTAAACTCTGCTCAATCTGTACCACCATACTGTTCCTAAATATATAAACAATTATACTACTTCCACTACTTTCAATATTCGGGCCATAAAGTTACCATATAAGGGTAGATCTCAGTTATACTCATGCTTTGCTGACATATAAGTGACTTACAGGAGATGTCTTTAATGACTGTAGTAATTCACTTACCTTTTCTTCTCCATCTAGTCTGAACCTCTATGCTGACTTCTCCCAGTCACAACTCATCCTTGTAGAATTTACCACACAAACATCTTAGAATTCTCATTTTTCTAGCACCTCCCTACACATTCCCACCTCTGTATAAACTTTGCATGAGGTGATAGATGGACATGAGAGGGCTATGGGGTAGTAGGTGGAGGTGAGTGGTCTCTGGGGTGTTAGATGGAGGTGGGATGCTATGGGGTGATAGGTGGTGGTGAGGGGGGCTGTAGGATGATAGGTGTAGGGTAGGGGGCTAGAGGGAGACCGGTGGATTTGTGGACTATTATGTGATAGGTGTAGGTGATGGGGTTATGAGTTGATAGGTGGAAGTGGTATATGGTTTCTGGAGTGATAGGTAGGGGTAGCATTTTGTGTTGGCACTATGCCATATAACACAATGGTAAGGGCAGGGATGTGAGAAGGAGTACAGGTCTCATTTTACAGGCACAATCTTCAGGGGGAAACAGAGAATCAAACCCCTGGAGATTATGCTGTGGCCTGCACCCCCAGGGATCATACTGAGCGTCCTGCACCCCAATAAGATTGGGGGCAGCCATGCCCTTCAGGGGTTGCAAAGGATGGAGTTTAGTACTGACATGCTTTTGTAGTGTTTATATTTTTCTAAATGTTTCCTCCATTGGACTGTGCTGGATTCATTGGACAATGTCAGACCAGCATTGGTTCCAGATCTTTAATAAAACGGTCAACGAGGGCTGGTGTCGAGGATTGTTTACTTAAATAAAGTTTTTTATGCTGTTTCTGGGGGGTGGGGGCTTATTATTTTTTCCAGTGTTAGTAATGGAGATGTCTGACGGACGCCTCTCGATTACTATTACTGTGGCTTGGTGTTTTTTGCCACCGAAGGTTGCCACCAACACCTTCTCACTATTACCTCAGTACCCAATGCACCATTGGTACTAGGAAGAACCAGGTTACCATCAGAAGCGGACCCTTTTGGGGTGGCTTCGTGTTGGTATTTTTAGGATGGGAAGGGACAAGTATTTATGAACCTTCCCATTCTGTTGCTTATTGAAAAATCTTGAAAGAAACTAATTATTTAAAAAAAAAAAGTTGGGTCCACCTTATTCTCCATAACCAGTTAAACCAATGGCTGCAGCCTGATACTCTTAAAATGGGAAGGTCCATGGATACTAGTCTCTTCCCACTCTAAAAATATAAGCCCACTGCTGACCCAGAAACGGACCATCAAATTTGATGATTTCACTTCTGACAGTTACCCAGCTCTTCTCAGTACTTCTGGTATGTTGGGTGCTGGGATAATAGTGACATTTGATTAGTGTCAGACTTATGGTGATGATGGAGAGGCATCTGTCAGATCCTCCATTACAAAGACTGTAAAAAAATAAATGCGGGAACAGAAAATAACCACTTGATTTAAACACTCCCCAAAGCAGCTCTTTTTAATAATTTTTACAACGAAATATATCCACTGCTTGTCCAATTTAGTCCACCAAAACGGAAATCTGAATAAAAAAAAAAAAACAGAAAACCTACAGAAATCCTGGGGGATGGTGCATCACGCAGCTGCCCAGGAAATCTTGGTGACATCCCCAATAGCAGGCCATGCTGGGTGTATGCTTTAGGGCATGGGGTGCCACCAAGGTTTCCTGGATGCGGGACAGTCCCCCCATACTCTAACACCCCCTTCCTCCACCACGCCCATTTACCCAACCCCCCCCATGCTACCCCCCCCTCTCCTCCCCCCTCACTATAACCCAGCTCCACCACTCAGAACACCCCCATTCTCACTCAACCTCCCCACTCTGAGTACTCTCACTCCCACTATAGCCCATCTTTCCCTCTCCCAGTATAATCCACCTCTCTCACTCTAAGAGTATGTTCACACAACGGATTTGGACATTGATTCTGAGGACAGATTTAATCCCCAAGCTGTCTCAGAACCAGTGTCCAATCTGCCCTACATTGTTTGCTAAGAAAAATCAGCTGTAGTTGTATTTATTTCTTTCATTGCTGAAAATTTTCAGCACTGAAAAAGAATCAACATGCCAACTTTTTAGGTGGATTCTACAGCGCACATTAAAATATATAGAATCCTCGCCTTAAATCCGTACTTACTTGCGCGGATTTTCCAATGAGGATACAACATTCATTCAGCGTTGGAATTTTCAGCATCCAAATCCATCGCATGAACGTACCCTCCCCCACTACTACCCATCACTCCCACTCTGAACTAATCCTCTGCCACTCAGAATCCCATCTTCCCTACTCTGAACTACCCGTCTCCCATTCTGAACCCCATCATCGCCACCCTTTCCCAGGTTCCCCTCTCTAAATTACCCCTCCACTACTCTAAAATACCCATTCCCAACTATTACCCACCTCCTCTATTCTGAAGACTCCCTCCCCCACTCTGAGCACCACTACCCACACTATAATCTCCTTCCCCACTATTGCCCACTTCACCCACTTTGAACTGCCCCTCCCCTACTAAAACCACCTCCCCAGTATTATTCCCCTTCCTCACTATTACCCACTCCCCCCACTTTAAACTACTCCTCCCCCACTATAACCTCCTCCCCAACTCTGAACACTTTCTCCCCCACTATAATCCCCTCCCCAACGCTGAACTCCCCCACTCAATCCCACATCCCCAATCAAAACACCTCATCCCCCACTCTAATTTCCCACGCCCATAGAAAACCACTTACCTCTTCTGGAGATCGGCAGTCTTCTGTCTTCAGAGCACTCAGTGCTCTGCTGAGGTGAGGGTGCCGAAGCTCCGCCCATTCTTTCCAGCAATATACTGGGCACTGCTATTCTGAAAGCATTCTGTCATGTGACCGGATGCTGTCAAAAGAACGCAGGGGTATTAGGAGAAGGGTAATCTAACCTCCCCTAATGTCCTTCATACTGCACTGACACCACTTTGGCATAGCTATTCCCCTACCAAAGGCGGAGGGTTCACGGGTGGGAGGTTAACTCCAGTCCCTGCTGTTGGACAATCACAACTCAGTTTAAGTTATCTGCAGCCCAGCAATAAGGCTAGCAAAAGAAATCAGATAGATGTGGTGAGGAACATGTCAATCAACATACAGTCAGTACTGGAATAAGACAGAGTTCAGACTAGTGTACAGAAAACACACAATTCAGGCACAGAATCATGGCCAAAAGTGCAGTCTCTGGGCAGAGGACTGCACTTCTGCCTGTACAGGCATAGTCATTACATCTGCACAGTATAGTTATCATGTCATTTACACTGCATGGTGAATGCTATAAAAACGAAGCCCAAATAAATAGTGCAATTGCGTTTTTTTTTCACAAACATTTAAATTTTTTGTTTTCTTTTTCCCAATAAATTGTATGGTATATTAGAAGAAGCCATTAAAAAATAAAACTTGTCTTGCAAAAAACAAGCCATCATATGTCAACAAAAAAGCTATGGCTCTTGGAAGGCAGAGATGAAACAAATGAAAACATAATCACCAAAAAGAGCTGTATCAGGACACATATGGCTATATCCACTGGAAAAAAAGATAATAACTATTGTAAAGTGGAATGAAAACTTGACAAAAATTGTTTAGTTAGAAAATATTCTGCCTTTGGTGACCTCCCACAGACTCTCAGCTGTGAGCGGCAGTGTATACAGGATGTCTTAGAACTCCTAATGGTTTAATCTTTTTCTGCACTTGGAAGGAAGTTTCCAGGTTTCTTCACAGTTATAAGGTCCTGCTGATAACAATTACTTCTTTCAGGTAAGTAAGGGTTACTCATACAGCCACTGAAGGATGGATATACATTGAGAAAAAGACCTATCCTTGGATGTTCTGAGATGTTGGAATCCCCACCTACCATTCCCCTTGTGGTATGAGGTTGGCTTAAGTTCCTTGGACACTTTATACAATCTGAGTACAATGAAATGATTCTCAGACTAAACTTATCAATTTGCTATTTCAAACGCATCTCTTTTCCAATATCTTCATTTCTCTACCTCCTTGCAAAATATAGACTGGCCTGTGAAACCAACTTTTCCCTCTATGATTCAAAGTTATATCTCCAATGCAAAAGGTTTCCAAAAATACTTGACTTTAATTTTCTCATCTTTCTCCTCTGCCAGTCTGTTTTCTGTGTGTTTTGGATGTCAGAGGGTTGGTCCAATCACGCCCTGAACCGGGACTCTGACATCCTTTAAGAATACCACTTTTTCTCTCCGACCTTGCCTGGAATAGTCTCCTGTAGCTCTAGCTGGCATCTCTCACTGGATAATATTGCTTGGATTACTGACCTCTTTGCCTGCCTTTGTGACCTCCATTTTTTCCTGCTGCCTCTGTACCATTTTTTTACACATTTTTTACCTATTTTCCACTTCTCTATTCTTTATTCTGTTTGACTGTCTTGTCTTCTTCCATGTTTCACTTAACCAGTGAACGTACCATCGTCCAGTTATTGCTGACTGTTTAGAGTCAGGCCGACAAGTAAGCAGGGACAGCTTTGAGGGGCCCAGTGCTATGGCTCACATTGTCTGTATTTCCATGTCATTTCTGTCTTGGTCCCAGGTCCCTCACATTACCGCAAACCTTAGAACTTTTTTATTATTTCCCCCTGCCATATAGATTAGCATTAACATTATTCTGGAGCTAACCTGGTACTTGACCTGGTGAACCAGGAACAACTCCTCACCCAACAACTAGCTGATGATGCTGTCACCCCCCCTATGGTAGTCCTTAGTCCACAGCCCGCTACTGTTAGAAAGCCAAAAATGCTTCTCCCAAACTGTTTTTCAGGGACCACAAAAAGTTTTACACTTTTTGGGAGTCTTGTCGGCTGTATTTTCGGTTAAGCCACTTGTCTCAGAGGCCCAAATGGTGGGTGTAGAAGTCTCCCTTTTACAGGATGATCCTCAGCAATGGACCCTCAAACTTATACCCACCGTTTGGGAATGGAATTCTTTGGACCATTTTTTTTCAGTCCCTGAGGCTCATGTATTCCAAGCCTGACCACACATCAGTTTCAGAAACTCATCTCTTGACTAAATGTCAAAGAAAAAAAGATCGAATACTGCACCAAGTTCCACAAGTGATGGGTGATGACTGGATGGTGTGACCCAGCGTTAAAAGCCCTGTCAAACAGGGCCTATCTGACACCATCAAAGACGTCTGGGTCAGTCACTCCAACCCCAGTACCTTAGAGATCTGCATCGACCACAGGCTTCGGGAGAGGAGAAAGGAAATGTTAGAGCCCCATCATCCATCCATGCCTTCTTCATCCTCCCCTAAAAATTTGTCTCTTTCCCTGTCTCTTTCCCTTTCACCCCTTCCAACTCTGAACCATGGACCAGTGAAGGGACCATCGTCCAGTTGTCACCAACTGCTTAGGGTCAGACTGGAAAGTACGCAGGGACAGCTTTGGGGAGCCTAAAGCTAGGGCTCACACTGTCTGTCTTTCCATGTTTTTTTATTTAGACTGATTTTCTCTATGCAGGCCGAGAAAAGATAAGCAGGAGGCCCTCTTGCAGGTGTAGTGTGCTAAAACATTAAGAAAAGGTAAAAAAAAAAATATGCACTTACCCTACAGGACTGTGCATGCATAAACACAACTCTAGTCAGCGTATACATCCTGCAATCACTCCACAACAGCCAGTGTACAAGTCTCTCTCACCCAGTCAAAACACACCTCAAATGTTAGGTTTGGAACCTAAAATATGAGTTCCTCCCTTCTGTTGAAACTGTTCTTTATATCCTCCATCATTGGCTCTGTTTTGTAGTACTAGCCCTACAGTTTATTTGGCCTATTTGTTATTTCTGACTGGTTAGTGAGGTGATAAGGGACGATGAACCAGAAATATTTAATGATTTATGTCCTTTTTGGATGTAATGGGGGATATGCAGTTTGGATGGACAGATATCCTCTTGCCTATCCTATCCATTCTCTTAACCTAAAAGAATGGAGTCCTCTCTTTCCCTTTAACAGAAAGCTGAAGTCCTCTTGCCCAGTTAAAACACACTTCTAAATATACACAATTATCTGGGAGACTTATAACTCTACTACTTAGTATAGTACCTTAAAGCCTCAATTCAGTAAAATCATTATCTAGAAATCTTCTTGCCCTAAGCAACCAATTTCAGCTTTCATATCAAACTGTAAGTAACATTTAAAGCCATAATGTGCTTAGCTGTTTTGAACAGCCAAATTAATATTTCTGTTCAGGATTTAGGTGAATTGACACTAGATTTTTTAAATTTTTTAAAGTTTCCTTTACATTGTAGATCTAAAGGCAATTATACTAACCAGCCAGGCCTTCCCATATCTAAAGAGGAAGTAAGAGCTTGTCCCCACGGCATGGTATTGTGGTCGTTTTTCCATTACGGTTTGCAGTTTTAGAAACCGTCTGAAAACCAATATGCAACGCTTTCCATAGACTTAAATAGAAAATCCAACGGACGGTTTTTGACACTGCCGGTGTAACAAAAAACTTAGAACTTGTTAATTCTTACACCTGGTTTTCGAGCAGAACATGAACATGTGGGTGCAAAAGGGGACACCTTGAATCCTCAAACCACGGAAAAAAGCCATCCCCCTACCTGCCAAAAAAAGACAAAATACCGGACGGAAAATCCAGCCGGTATTTGGTCTTTGCCGTGGGAACACACCTTTAGTTTATTAGTTCTTTACCCTAGTAAAGGCAGTGGAAGCCTGTCTCAAACTTGCTTCACAATAACATGGTTTAGAAAGACTTTTAGAGCCCAAGCCAAGTCTCACTAGAGTAAAGAACCATTAAAGTAAATTTATTCAGACCAGTTGTCTACACATCAAACCAATGTTTTTCCCTAGTTCCTATCCTATTGTGGCCTGATTTCACTAATCTTAATCAAAACATATTATCAGCTGTGCTGCCTATTGGCTGCAGAGTAAGGGTGCTTTCACACAGCGCAGTTTTGGTGCAGTTTTAACTGCGCTCCAATTAAACTGCCTTATTACCAGCAAGCTTCTTTCAGTTGTCTAAATTGTTCAGAAAGGTGTTTCAAGTAAGTAATCAATTACTGTGTTTTGAAGTCTTGTGGATACAAACATACTAATTGATTACACACTTTCCAAACAGTTTAGATAAGTGAAAAAAGCTTGTTGGTACTAAAGACAGTTTAATTGGAGTGCAGTTAAAACTGCACCAAAACTGCGCTGTGTGAAAGTACCCTAAGGCCCGGTTCACACGGCTTATTCAAGCCGTAATTGCGGGACGGATCCCGCCCGCAATACGGTTTGAATAAGGGGCGGGGCCGGGGGCAGTGGCGGGGCGGGGGCACTGCCCGCCGGCCCCATAGACTTTCATTATCCACGGTGCGTATTCCGCCGGGATAATGAACATGTCACTTTCTCGGGAGGAGAGACAGAATCCATAATTCTCTGTGAGAACTGTGGATTACCGTAATGGCTGGGACGTATTCAAGCCGCATTGCAGCGCAGTACGGCGCGCAATACGGCTGCAATCTGTCCCTGAAATAAGTCATATGAACGGCCCTTAAGGGTACATTCACATGGCTGATTTGGACATTGATTCTGGCACAGATTCAGCGCAGAATCCGCCTCTGAATCATCATCCAATCTGACTGCAATCCTCATTTCATGGTTTCCAATTTGTGCCATGGTTCATATGACGCTGATCTTTTTCAGCATGTATTTTTTGTTTTAGCGCAGAAAATATTCAGTGCTGAAAAAAATTAAAATTCTCGAGGCAGATTCTGCACTGAAAATGCTCAAAGGAAACAATGGAGAGTCTAAAATCCACATCCAATAAACATCATACAAAGTGAGGCGAGGATTAGACATGGATCTGATGCAGATCTGTGCCTATAATCTGCTTGGCAGAATATTGTCCAGATAAGACCTACGCGTCCAAAAATCTAAGCTTACAAACTGCCTCTGAAATCCTCGTCAAATACTCGCCAGCATATGCAAAATCTCATCTGAAATCCACACTAAAGGTGCGTTTACACGGTAGATTAAAATACCATCCGGATTCTGATTCCAGCAGGTATTTTGACATTGTGTATGTGGTTTTGGGGGATGGTAAACCCATTACAGAGTATGCTCCTATTTCCTAGCAAAAGAATGTATGCACTGATCATGCATAGCATGAAAACTGATATAAAAAAATAGCGTCATGTAGTTCTCTTTTAAAAAATTAAATTGGTGAATTTTCTCTGGACCATGATGAGCTAGTTGATATATTCAACAACAAGGAGGACAATAGCTGGAAGACAGGTCTCATCCTGATAAGGCAATTTTGAAAGAATGTCATACCTAGATCCAGTGTCGGACTGGGGTGCCTAGGACCCACAGCTGGAGTTAATTCTTGGGCCCATCAGTTGACTTGTTCCTAGGCCCACCATTAGAGTTTATTAGGGGGTCCCACACTACAGCTACAGTAAGGGACTGTACATGCCTCCTATACTCCTCCTCTTGCTTTTCTGCCTCTCCTGAGGATGCAAATACAATTAAAAAACAACTCCCGGGCCTGCCTAGATAATACTAAGTTTTGGAAAAAAAACAGTGACCCAATAAATATCGAAGAAAACAGCACAAAAAAAATAAAACATTGGCCCACATTAACTATTGTAGTTGTGTCAGAGTGTAAAGCGAAAACAAGTAATATGCCATTTATTATGGGCTATAGACACTTTACGGCTATGTCTACACAGCAAAGTTAAAATACAGTCCAAATTCCAACATCATTTTAACATCGTTGGACTTTATTTTTTGGCACAGATTTGAGCTAAAAACCCCAGTTGGTTTTCGAATTTGCTGTCGCTCCCATACATTGAATGTACAGGAATCCAATGGCAATCCTGCAGAAGATCCAACAGGTTTGAAAATCCGCCAGAGTAGACCACACAGCACAAATTTTTCATTGCGGTCTACACAGTGCTGGGTACAGTCAGATTTTCGACAAATTCTAAACACAGAATCCGCCAAAAATCCAACACAAATCCAGTGCCAGCCATAGCAAACATTCTTAAAAGAGTGAGACTCTTTCTGATGTGATCATGTCTTCATCAGAAAGTGGATATTGTTAAAATGAGACATGCTGGGTCACAAATGTGTCAAAGTTTTGGCATAAAAAGTATGCCAACTAATAGCCTAAAAAAGCTGGGCAAGTCTAACAATGCACCAAACTTATCAATCAGCATGAACCATTGTGATAAATCAGGCGCATTTTAAGTTTATGTTGTTCAATTGTTAGACTGCAATAATAAATCTGGAACATTGTTTGTAGTGTATTTTATATTTCACTATTGACTTTTCAGAAAACACCAAGCCACAGCATTTTTGCATAAAATAAATTGTAAAAAATTTTTGTAAAGCACTATGTGGGAAACCACTCTAATCAGTCTAGCAGGTGATGAACACACATTCTTTAGTGCCTTCTAGCTTGCTCCTGGAGCAATAGAATACATTGACTTCTTCCCAGGTCATAGAGCATGCCTAGGAAACTCTTCTGTAGAAGTCAAAAGTCTGCTCCTGTTCAGTGGCTCCTACAGTATGCCCATGAAGCTACACTCTCCAAATGTTGTTTAAAGCAGCTATGGCAAGATGACTGCCCCTTTAATCATGTACAAAAAACAGAAATAAACACATCTACAATAAGAAACTTATTAAAGCTAAGAAGAAAAAAATAGGTGTCAGTATCTTATTTTAATTAGCAAAAAAATATATATTGTTTATAGATTCCCGTAAAAGGGGTTTTACCATGAAGCTTGCTAGCTGCGAGCCAACCGTGCATGAGAACGAGAAGGCTGAGTTTGTGGCAGTCCTCCCGACTTGTGGTGTTAGAGTTCTGAATATAGCCAAGTGAGTATGCTCGACTGTATTCGTAATCCCACAGAAGTGAATGGCTGCCCTCCATATTCATGCATGGTTGGCTCACAGCTAGCTGCCAGCAACCTGTGCAGTGCATACAACTTCATTGTGAAACGCCTTTAAATCAGGGGCAGCAAGAGGTTAAGGTACAAGGGTGAAGCAGGTCGCTAAGCCAGGGGTTATATAGGAAGGAGACATGCTGTGCATCTTCCTTTTTGAAGACACTCAATTAGGAAGTTGTTTCCTGCCCACACTGAATTATTTACTGATCTATATGACTGTAGTTCCAGTTGGGTAATGGGAAATCACGGTGGCGGTAGACTTTGTGAGTTCTTGAAGGCAGAAAATGAAGGAGTTTTAGGGTATGTTCACATGGCTTAATTACGCCAGGTATTCGGGAGCCGCGCGGATCGGCGCGTACAGCTGCGACGCGCGGGCGCGGGGGCGAGGAGGGGGGGGGTGGGGCGGCAGGCTGCCAACCCCATAGACAAGCATTACTCGCGGCGCGAAAGTGCCGTGAATAAATGACATGTCAATTATCTCCCCGTGCGTACAATACAAGAGGAGGCGTAATACATAGTTCTCTATGAGAACTGTGGATTACCATAATTATTGGGGCGCATTTCGCTCGTTTTAGAGCGCAATACTCTCGCAATACGTGGCAAAATGTGCCCCAAAATAAGCTGTGTGAACATACCCTTAGAGAAGAAAAATGGGGCATTTTTAACCCAACTCATTGGTGAAGTACTGCGGGCAGAGTGCCCAGGAAAGGCTAGGTCTGGATTGGAATGGGTCCCCAGGCCAGATGTAACAAGTGTTTTGGGTACAGTTAAATAAAAGATACAGGGCAGTACGCTCAAGGACTCCACAGGGGTCAATCAGAATAATATCATTATGGCTATAACATGGTTTTGAAAACGATTATTGATATTTGTAGATATTGGATAAGAAAGATTTGTTGTGTTTTTTGGGAGATTGGGTGAAAATAGGTGCAGCATGGAATCTATTATCCCCTTGTCTTTTTATGTTAATTTCATTCTTCAGATCTGTTTAGCAAAAGACAAAACAAAGGCTTTCATACAAACAAATTGGAGTCTAAAGAAGATTTATGAAACAAGAGATATGTTTTTAAAAATGGGTGTTTCCCTGTTCCTTTAATTTTGTGTGGAAGATCAGTTATGTCTGAATGTAACACACAAAACATGTAAAAAAAACATGCACTCGATAAGACATAATGCCACTTGCGTACATTGACACATACAGTGACTAAATATAAACACTGGATGTACTGAATCACTAGAGAATGACTCTGAACATATGACACTGATGGTTAAAAATGTTTTATGTATTACTGTTTAACAAGGTGCAGAAAACAAAGAATCCTGGCATTTCCACCCACCCTCTAATGTACAGAATACATAGTCCAGCACATTATTGGAGCCGTGCACACTCTATAGATTAGGGGGTTGCATTACGTT
The DNA here is from genome assembly GCA_025379985.1 of Phyllomedusa bahiana. NCBI lineage: Eukaryota > Metazoa > Chordata > Amphibia > Anura > Hylidae > Phyllomedusa > Phyllomedusa bahiana. The sequence continues at coordinate 19,025 of JAODAL010015839.1, forward strand.
TTAATCAAAATATCTTGTAATTTTCCCCTGATCTTCTGTGAATTAAACTAGTTAGTGAGTAAGAAAAAGAAGAATAACAAATGCCACAAAGCAGGAAGCAAACTGAGTGTCTGAAGGTTAATGATTGCTCATGAAAGCTACAGAAATAAATTATCTGCCTAGGGACACTGTCACGTGAGCAGCACAAAGCTGCAGCAGCCAAAAATGTTTATGTAGAGAAAATAACATTGTCAGCGTCACCAGCCCTTCCCCCACTGCTAAATTTGAGTCTTCAGCCAAACAGCTGCTCCTGACTGCTAACATTAAACTAATTTGTGCTGCAACATTGCAGCTGCTTAATTTTTGTCTGAACTTTATCACCGATAAGTGTTACAATAACGAGGAATATGACAGGATCTCTAAAGAAATATCAATCATTCGCCAAGCAGTTCTTGTAAATATGTGGAGATAACAGAAAAGAGAACAATCTTTTCAGAGGCTGGAGGAAATGCAGAGCCTCAGAAGCTTGTGGTTTTTTTGTTTCCTGTGAAGAGGCTTTTTGTTTTTGACACACATCTAAATCATTTACAAAACATACTGTACAGTGGATTGAAATACAACAGTGAGCATTACCCTGCGTGAGGCCGGTGAGAAGACAAGCTGATAAACACTTCGAAGAACAGCTCCATGCCTAATTTAAACAATAGTTTTTTTGTTTTTTTTTTTTCACTGCATTACATTTGTAAAGATCAATTAGCTTTCTCTTAACAAGGTATTCTGAGATTAATGAAGCACTACATATAATATATGGTCAATGTTCATGCATGTGAATTTGTAACAATGGGGCTTATTTATCAAAACTATGTCATATACAGCTGGTAAATATTATTCATTTTTAATGCCATTTTTTTTACCTTGTGGTCAGTATTGGACTGGACCAGAGGAGTTGACTCTTGGGGCGACATGTATGAAGCTCGCCGGGTCGGGGCGCGCTTTTCCGCTAGTTTTCCGGCGAAATCTGCGCCTGATTTATGTCGGGGCCGGGGCGCGCTCATACATTCCATGTAAAGTCCGCCGCTTCGCCAGTGTGTTAGGCGCAGTGCGGGACTTTGGCGCCGTGCGGCGCTGCGCCTGAGATTCGCCGCCCGAACTAGTGCACTCATACATGCGGGGAAAAGTCCTCCGCGCCTCGCCAGTGTGTGGGGCACAGTGCGGGGACATGGGCGCAGTGCGGGGACTGAGGAGCAGTGCGGGGCTGCGGCGAAAATCTGTTCCGATGCGAGACAGGCTGGAAAACAGCGAGAAATCATTCCACATGTCGGTGCAGAGTATGAATCAAAAAATCGCCTTCAAAATACAGTAAAAATGCAGAAAAGAGCTGATTGGTTAAGCTAGCGGGGGCTTGGCTATCCCATATAGCAATATGACCAAAAGCTGAAAATTACAAATTTTAATATTGTTAAAAGTATAACAAGCAACAACGTGCTGGAATGCATGGAAAAACAAGCGGAATACTTATCGGGAAGTCCTTAATACAGCATAACTTTTTCATGACCGCATGAGGTTAGCAGAGGAGTAGCTGGACGCTCCGGCCGCCGCACATCCGTGCGCCCGTTTCGAAGGTAAACTTCTTTATCAAGCTTGATAAAGAATTTTACCTTCGAAACGTCGCAACGGATTGGCGGAGGGCCGGGAGCGCCCACTACTCCTCTCCTAACCTCATGCGTCATGAAAAATTTTATGCTGTATTAAGGACTTCCCAATAAGTATTCCGCTTGTTTTTTCTATGCATTCCAGCAAGTTGTTGCTTGTTATACTTTTAACAATATTAAAATTTGTAATTTTCAGCTTTTGGTCATATTGCTATATAGGTTGTAATTACGGGGATGGTAAACCCGCTATGACTGCAAGCACAAGCGGCTGCTTAAATTATATATAACAGGACTTTATAACTAAAAGCTTGGCTATCCCAGCCAATCAGAATAGGAGCGACAGAGACCCATTAAAACCTATGGAGAACTATTGACCAATCAGAATTAAAGGCGGGAGAGTTCAAAATACAGTAAAAATGCAGAAAAGAGCTGATTGGCTGAGCTAGCGGGGGCTTGGCTAGCTCAGCCAATCAGAATAGGAGCGACAAAGACCCATTATAGCCTATGGAGAAGTTTGAACCAATCAAAATCAAAGGCGGGATAGTTCAAAAATACAGTAAAAATGCAGAAAAGAGCTGATTGGTTAAGCTAGCGGGGGCTGGCTATCCCACCCCAATCAGAATAGGAGCAAACAGAGACCCATTAAAACCTATGGAGAACTATTGACCAATCAGACAAAGGGGGGACAGTTCAAATACAGTAAAAAGGCAGAATAGGAGCTGATTGGCTGACCTAGCGGGGCTTGGCTATCCCGGCCAATCAGAACGCGAGCTACTTCCCCATTGTAAGTCTATGGAGTGATGGGCGCAATGCAATCTCGGCGCTCTGCGCCGTGTGGCATGGAGTATGATTATAAAAAATCGTTTTTATTAAGTGTAAAATATTATCTGAAAAAGACCTGAAACCTTCTGTAAATTTAAAGCACTTAAATCCCGAACAACGCGTTTGTGGCCGAGTCCGGCACTACATAAGGAATTGCAATAGAGAGAATTGCCGGGAAATACAGTAATTCAAATTGTGTAAGCTATTCTGATTGGTCGGCAGAACCAGCCAATCAAATAGACGACAAAGACCCTTATATCCTATGGAGAAGTTTTGACCAATCAGAATAGGAGCGACAGTGTCCCATTATAACCTATGGAGAAATATAGACCAATCAAAATAAAAGGGCGGGACAGTTCAAAATACAGTAAAAAGACAGAAAAGACTGAATGGCTGAGCTAGGGGTGGTTTTGGCTATCCCAGCCAATCAGAGCGCGAGCTATTTCTCCCATTGTATCTATGCAGAGATCGGCGCACTGAAATCTCGGCGCTCAGCGCCTTTCGGCATGAAGAAATTAATAAAAAAATCATTTTTATTAAGTGTAAAACATTATCACAAAAAAGAGCTGAAACCTTCTGTAAAAATAAATCAGTTAAAACCCCGAACAACGCTTTTGCCCGCCGAGACCCGGCGCTACATAGGAATTGCAATAGAGAGAATCCCGGGAAATAACAGTAATTCAAATTGTTTAAGCCTTCTGATTGGTCGGCATAAACCAGCCAATCAGAATAGGAGCGACAGTGGCCCATTAAAATCCTATGGGGGAGAATTGACCAATCAGAATAGGAGCGACAGGGACCCATTATAACCAAAGGGAGAAAAATTGACCAATCATATTCCAGGGGGGACTGTTCAAAATACAGTAAAAAGGCAGAAACGAGCTGATTGGTTAGCTAGCGGGGGCTCGTCCAGCTTAGCCAATCAAGCGCGAGCTACTTTCCCTCATAGAGTTCTATGGTGAAAAGAAATTCCGAGCGAGTTTCTGTGATTGCAAGTAAAAAAGGCGCCGTTTTTTGGGACCAATGGAGAGCGAGCGACGCCCTGGGGGTTTTTTCTAATGCAATCTGAAATAAAACTGTACATGGCCGAAATCAAATGATAAGACTACAGAATTGTCCCCCATGTGTAAAATAAAAGAATAATAATAAAGGGGTGACGAAAAAAAAATATTACATCAATCAAATCATGGGTTTTTTTCTTTATTTTCGTTGCACCCATACTATTGATCCTTGGATAACGAAAATAAAGAATAAACATGATTTAATTGAATTAAATTTTTTTTTTCGTTACCCCATATTATTATTCATTTTATATACTCATCGGGACAACTTCTGTAGTCTTATAATTTGATTTCGGCCATGTACAGTTTTATTTCAGATTGCATTAGAAAACCCATAAGAGCGTCGCTCCATCTCCCATTGGTCCAAATAAAAGGCGCCTCTTTTAACTTAGCCAATCACAGAGCTCGCTCGGATTTCTTTTCCCCATAGAACTCTATGAAAAGTAGTTCGCGCTCTGATTGGGTAAGCTGGACGAGCCCCCGCTAGCTCAACCAATCAGATCGTTTCTGCCTTTTTACTGTATCTTGAACTGTCCCGCCTTGGAATATGATTGGTCAATTTTTCTCCATAGGTTATGATAGGTCCCTGTCGCTCCTATTCGATTGGTCAAATTTTCCCCCCATAGGATATAATGGGCCACTGTCGCTCCTATTCTGATTGGCTGGTTTATGCCGACTAATCAGAAGAGCTTAAACAATTTGAATTACGGTATTTCCCGGCAATTCTCTCTATTGCCATTCCCGATGTAAACGCCGGTCTCGGGACAAACGCGTTGTCGGGGTTTTAACTGATTTTTTTTACAGAAGGTTTTAGCTCTTTATGTGATAAGTTTTAACACTTAATAAAAAAGATTTTTTTTATTAATACTTCATGCCGCACGGCGCTGAGCGCCGAGATTTCAGTTTCGCCGCTCTCTCCATAGACTACAATGGGAGAAGTAGCTCGCGCTCGATTGGCTGGGATAGCCAAGCCACCGCTAGCTCAGCCAAAACAGCTCTTTCTGTATTTTTACTGTATTTGAAACTGTCCCGCCTTTGGGTTTTAATTGGTCAAAACTTCTCCATAGGATATAATGGGTCTTTGTCGCTCCGATTCTGATTTGGGCAATAGTTCTCCTAGGTTTTAAAAGGGACAACTGTCGCTCCTATTCTGATTGGCTGGTTTATGCCGACCAATGAGAGAGCTTAAACAATTTGAATTACTGTATTTCCGGCAGTTCTCTCTATTGCAATTCCCCTTTTGTAACCCGTTCTCGGCGACAAACGCGTTGTTAGGGATTTAAGTGCCCTTTTTTTTTTAAAGAAGGTTTCAGCGCTTTATCTGATAATGTTTTTCACTTAATAAAAAAGTTTTTTTATTCATACTCCATGCCGCACGGCGCGGAGCCCCGAGATTGCATTGCGCCCATCTCTCCATAGACTACAATGGGGGAAGTACTCGCGCTCTGATTGGCTGGATAGCCAAGCCCCCGCCGCATTAACCAATCAGCTCTTTTCTGCATTTTACTGTATTTTGAAGGTCCCGCCTTGGATTTTGATTGTTCAAAATTCTCCATAGGCTATAATGGTCCTTTGTCGCTCCTATTCTGATTGGCCAGGATTGCCAAGCCCCGCTAGCTCAACCAATCAGCTCTTTACTGCATTTTTACTGTATTTTGAACTGTCCCGCCGTTGATTCTGATTGGTCAATCGTTCTCCATAGGTTTTAATGGTTCACTGTCGCTCCTATCAGAATGGCTGGTTTATGCCGACCAATGAGAATAGCTTTCAGAATTGAATTTAAATGTATTTCCCGGCAATTTTCCAATATCCGATTTCTTGATATTGCCCGTTCTAGATTTTTGGAAAGTGATTTTTGTTATTATGTTTATTTTTGAGGTTCATATCTTTTCTGACACTGTTTTCCGCCTTTATAAAGGCGATTTTTTTCGGATTCATACTCCTGCTGCACGGAGCGGAGCGCTGAGATTTCTGTTGCGATCTTCTATCTGCTTCCTCGCATGTTCCGATCCTGCTTCACTTCGCCTCCGCCGAGCATTTAGAAACCCAAAATAAACCAGTCTGAAATGTCGGAGCTGCCGAGCGCTGCACTGCGCCTCGCTTTTGCTGACTCCGCGATCGTACATGCCTCGGAGTATACGAGCGCGCCCGCTCCCGCCCGGAACGCCTACACCCCCGCCCCACAACCGCGCCCACTGCCCGCCCCTTCATGCGGGGGCGCAGCTGAAATGGCGAACGCTGCACCTAACACCGCATCCCTGCATCCGACAGGGGGATTCGGGCCGGGAGGCGCAGTATACGCCAAAAAACAGGCGTAAAGCCCGTTCATACATGTCACCCTTGGAGTCCACCAGTGTAGCTGATTCCTGGGATCCATCAGTGGAATTGTTTCTTGGGGCCCACTCCACTGCTATTGTACATGATTTCACATACCTCACATGACTCATGCTTTTTCCCTCTTGCTTTTTGCTGCCTTTTTCGCTGAAAAGCAGCCCCAGGCCAGCTATGCTCAAGGATTCAACATGCTAAGGGGCCCACTGGGCCTGTTCCCCTTTGGGCAAGTCCAAGCCTTAGTGTGGATAAGGGGCCGTTCACACGGCTTATTTCAGGGACGGATTGCAGCCGTATCGCGTGCCCTACTGCGCTGCAATACGGCTGGAATCCGTCCCAGCCATTATGGTAATCCACAGTTCTCGTAGAGAACTATGGATTCCGTCTCTCCTCCCCGCTCGGCGAATACGCCGGGCGGGGAGTAAGTGACATGCACATTATCCCGGCGGAATACGCGCCGTGGATAATGCATGTCTATGGGGCCGGGGAGCTGCGCCCCCGCCCAGCCCCCGCACCGACCCTTATTCAAGCCGGAATTGCGGGCGGAATCCGTCCCGCAATTACGGCTTGAATAAGCCGTGTGAACCAGCCCTAAATGCTAGCTCTAAGTCAATTTGGAAAATAAAATACACTGTAAATATTAGTCCACATTAACTACACCAGAAATGTGTCATGATATGCTCCAAAAAGGGGCACATTTTTGATAAAGGATGTCATTTATTACAGACACTTTAGACACATTTTGCGACCACTTTAACATAGGGGCATTGCTTAGCAGAAAGTGGCCATGACTTACCTTTAGAGGGACCCTGTCCCCTAGGTTTTGCTGCCTGTGCTGCGGACAGCGCACGGTGGTAAAATCAATTCTGTTTCTAGCGCTGTGTCCCTTCAGCTGTAAGGTGGTGTAGTTTCAGTGCATTTAAAGGGGTTTTGCTAGGACGTGCCTTATCTGCTAAGAAGGAAATGTAAATAAGCCACGTTGAGCTAAGAGAGAGAGAGAGACACAGCCAGAGCACAGAGCCGCGCATAAGGGATCGTGTGAAATGTTTACTCAAATAATCAAACTACAACTAGTGGTTTCTTTATACAAAAGACAACACCTTTTCTCCACAGCAGCTTGAAAGCTTCTTCATGTTCTCTGTCATCAGATAAAGCAGGGATCTACTCAGATAATCACACTACAATTAGTGGATTCCGTATACAAAACACAACATATTTCTACCCGGTGCCTTCTTCAGCTCCCTTTCATCAGATAAGAAGTGTTCTCTGCTCAAGCCTGGCCAGCAGCTCTTGTCAGGTAGTATCTAATAGAAGCTTTTAAGTAACTAAGGGCAGGTAAGGCAGCCTGTAACTCTCTCAGACTGCAATTTTTGTAATCACATATATTTAGAAAAGTGATTAAATACCCATATTGGAGGATCCCACGTCAACATTACTTCGTGGCAAAACCCCTTTAATGCTCAGATATGGCACTTTGAAGCCTGGTCTGCCAGAAAAGAGCATGTGTTAGCCCACCCACCCGAGGCTAGCCCCACCCACCTGCTGGTTATTCACAGGTTTCTAACTATTCAAAGTAATAGATTGAATCAATGGGGCTAGCTGTAGGTAGGGGGGGCTAATGCCTACTCATGAATGAACTGGAATAATCTCTGGCAGAACAAGCTGCAAACTGCCAAATTTGAGCATTAAGGACGACATGTATGAAATTTCTCGTTAACACGCCAAATTTCTTGCGCCTAACATTAGTATAAATTGCTCCTGCTTTATGAACCCGTTATACAGTGCATTCTAGCGCTCGGGTGACAGTTCTGGATCAGGTATACCACTTTGAAAGTGGTACACCTTTTCCATCTGTAATGCGCCCAGAAATGCCGTAGTAGAGCTACAAATATGCAGCTATGCTATAGTTCTAATGCGCCCCGCCTCCTGCACACCCCCCGAGATCGCAATGTAATGCGCCCTGGAGTGGCGTGCGGGAGATTTAAAAATGTATGAACGGGGCTGTGCCTTTCATTCATGTCCCCCTAAATGTTCTGAAACTGCTGCATCTTACAGAATAAGGGACACAGCGCTGGAAACAGAATTTCTGACGCTAGCTTGTGCTGTCCTCAGCAAGGGGGGCATAAACTATGTAACAGGCTCTCTTTAAAGGACTTTATTAGGCCACATTGTGACACACTACAAAAAATATGCACTGAAATTCTGGCAAAGAATGTAAGCTAACCAATAGTTAGAAAAGCGAGACAAGTATAAAGATGCGGCAAATTTATCAAACAGCATGAGCCACTGTGATTAATGTGGCACATTTTTAGACTGCCTAAGTTTATGCTTTTTACATTTTAGACAGCAATAGTAAATCTAGGTCACTGCTTTTTTGTATTTTTTTCAGGCATTTTGTAGTGTTTTTCTCCCAAGAACTACAGGGATCCCTCAATATGCAAAATAAATTGGTTCCAGGACAACCATTGTGTGTTGAAACCATGTCTAAACTATAACTGGTAATTGGCTTCCAAACCCCAAAATGGCATCCAACATAAAGCAAACTGAAAATTAAAGAAATTAAAGCATATAACTAATACAGATAAAGCAAGTCCTTACAGATAATAGAAAGAGCTTCTGGAAGCTGGAAATCCCTTTCTGTGTGAGGATAGTAGCATCCTTGGGTCATGCACTGTATGCACAATGTACCATAATGAGAAAATGGAGCCACTGGGGCAGATTTATCAAGGCAGTTGCGCCAGAATTCTGGCTCAATTTGCGGCAAAAACAAGCTGTTCGCCACATTTACTATGTGTTTTAGGCGCTTCAGCGCCGCGTCCGACAAAGGGGTGTGGTTTCCTAAAAGTGGGCGTGGTTTTGTGAAAAGTGGCTTAAATGCGACCAAAAATGCGCCAGAATGTGCGACCAAATTCTGGCGTAAAAGTAAGCCAACTTAAGGATGGTACAAACTGAGACTAGACAGTTCTAACCTGCGCCAGATTTATCAACACTATGATAAATTTGGCGCGTTTTAAGACTGTCTAGTCTAAGTTTGCACTGTCTAAAACTAAGACACTCTTGATAAATCTGCCCCACTGTTCCTGGTACATGCAAAGAGCAATACAGAACATGTAGTACGACACTGTAGAGAGGCGCTACTAGACTGCCAATCACTACATAAACTTTACTAATACAGGGGTTTTACAAGCAAAATGTTCATGATAATCGGTTGGATCAGTGTCTTGGACAAATTGGACCACGTATGAAAACTGTTTAACAGTAAGGCTATGTTCACACGGCTTAACTGCGGGACATAATTACGCCCCGCAATTACGCCGTGTGGATGGGGGCGGGGCGGGAGCAGGGGGCCGGCACTTCGCCGGCCCATTAATTGCATTACCAGCGGCGCGTATACGCCGCTGGTAATTGCATGTCACTTATCTCCCCACCCAGCGGATTCGCCGAGCAGGGAGAGGAGACGTAATCTATAGTTCTCTATGAGAACTGTGGATTACCATAATGAATGGGCCGTTTTCAGCCCGTAATTTGCGCACTCCGGTGCGTAATTACGGACCGAAATACGGCCCATTTTAAGCCGTGTGAACGTGGCCTAAGACCAGGGGTGGGCAATTAATTTTCCCATGGGGCCGCATGAGAAAGTGCGATGCTTTTGGAGGGCCGGACTAATAAAAACATAGGGTGAACGGGGAAAAAAATCGTTTTTTGGAGGATTATTTTTGTGGAAACTTACTGGGGATGCATCTATATAACTGCCTTACTCATGGTACACAGTAAGGCAGGTATATACAGCTCTCCTCAGTAAGGTAGGTATGTAGATGTATGTCCCCTCAGTCTGGCAGTATATACAGCTCCCCTCAGTCAGTCAAGTATATAGATATAGGTACCCGCAGGCAGTTATATAGATGGGTACAGCTCCCCTCAGGCAGGAATATAGATAGGTACAGCTCCCCTCAGGCAGGAATATAGCTAGTTAGGTCTTCCCACAAGCAGGTATATAGATCAGGAGCGATCTTCCCACAGGCAGGTATATAGCTAGATAGGGCTTCCCACAGGCAGGTATATAGCTGGATAGGGCTTCCCACAGGCAGGTATATAGCTGGATAGGGCTTCCCACAGGCAGGTGATAGCTGGATAGGGCTTCCCACAGGCAGGTATATAGCTGGATAGGGCTTCCCACAGGCAGTAATATAGCTGGATAGGGCTTCCCACAGGCAGGTATATAGCTGGATAGGTCTTCCCACAGGCAGGTATATAGCTGGATAGGTCTTCCCACAGCAGGTATATAGCTGGATAGGGCTTCCCACAGGCAGGTATATAGCTGGATAGGGCTTCCCACAGGCAGGTATATAGCTGGATAGGGCTTCCCACAGGCAGGTATATAGCTGGATAGGGCTTCCCACAGACAGGTATATATAGCTAGAGTATAAGCTTCCCTCAGGCAGGTATATAGCTGGATAGGGCTTCCCACAGACAGGTATATAGCTGGATAGGGCTTCCCACAGGCAGGTATATAGCTAGTTAGGGCTTCCCACAGGCAGGTATATAGCTAGCTAGGGCTTCCCACAAGCAGTATATAGATAGGGCTTCCCACAAGCAGGTATATAGATAGGGCTTCCCACAGGCAGGTATATAGCTAGTTAGAGCTTCTCACAGGCAGGTATATAGCTTTATGACCAAAATTAAAAATAACAAACACTGATACTCACCCTGGCTTACCTGACTCCTGGCCGAGCGCGCTCATCTTCTGTCCGAGGAGCTTCCCTGGGCTGGTGGGCGTGATGACGTCATGCCGCCAGCGCCGGGACGCTCCTCCGGCAGCTCCTGGGCCCGCACAGAGTTATTACTGTGTGCGCCCAGGAGAGGCAGCGGCGCGGTGAGCGGAGTTCACCGCGCCGCTGCCTAATTCACCATAATATGGGTGAGGGCCCCGGGGCCTCTCAGTACCCGGCCGCGGGGGCCTCAGCGCTACTATTAGCAGACCTGGACAGCGTACCCCCGGGCCGCATCCCGGCTGGGGGGCCGTGGGCCCCGGGGGGGCCGTATTTGCCCGGGTTGCCTAAACTGCCTTTAGCTCTAAAACCAAGCTAGCTTTTTCATTACTAAAAGGGGAAAAAAATTAAAGCGAGCTCTGATTGTCTTACTGTTTGACAGTTTTCATATACGTGGCCCAATGTATCCTGAGGCCATTGTAACTTGAAGGACCACTATATATTGGTTTTTTTCCTGCTTAAAAAATGCATGTGTGTGCAAACCTATGTTTTTTTTTTGTTTCTTTCATGTTTGTGTGTTTTTTCCTGTAGCACATTTTGTGATGTAATGTAGAACAAATGTTCTGCAGGTCAAGAGCAAAAAAAAAAATGTTAACTCACCTATGAAAGGGGATCCTTTCAAGAGCCCTGTCTCCCCTGGGCCTCCCTACCAAAGATTCATTTTCATTGTCAGGATACTCCAGCTCATCACAAGCCTTAGGTGTCTCTTTCTGTATCTATGGCATGTGACCACTGAGGCCAATAATTAGTTATAGTGTCACAACATTGATGAACATGACGTAACTGAACTGGGCTCCAGAGTGAGGCGGCTCGAAGGGGGCCATCAGAGGTATGTTTTTTCCTATTTGTAAGGTCTGTAGACCGGCAAACCGTTTTTCACAATAATGGACAACCACTGATTTATATGATCTATAAATCACATCATTTCTTGTTGTAGAAATGCATCTCAATGTTTTTCAAGAAACACAGTGTGAAACAACCTTTTTTATTGTTCTGAAAAGATATTGTCTCACGTGTCTTGAATATGCCCAAACATTACCCCAATTTAAGACAGTAAGTTGTAAGTGTTCACATAATAGTGACTACCTATGTGGGCCGATCAATAGTCTACCAGCAGTGTTTAAATAGATACACTGTGGTAACGCCTGGATCCCATCTGTGTCGGATGATCCATAACAGAGGTGGACACCAACAATGCTTGAAGGACCTCCTTGACTACAATGGTTCAGTCCATTTTTTTCAGCAGTGTGTCATTTCCAAGGAAAAGAATGCCTGACTTGCTGTGCTATTCATTCCATCATTACTAATGAAACTTGTGAGAAGTCTTGAGAACTTAAAAAGGGGGTTTTTTAATTATGCGTTTCCGAGTCCCCCCCCAGGCACTTTTTGACTTGCAATGCTTGGTCAGGCTTTTTGGGTGGTTTTAAGCAGTGATTAGCAATTTTGTCCCCTTTTAAAATACGAGTGTTACAGTTACATAAGTACAAGATATTTTTTTACTTCAGTAAACAAAATATACAGGGCTCTGAGGAGTGAATACAAGTGTTTTTTTACTAATTAATTGATCTAATCTTTTTAGAGATTAGGACTGCTCTGTCCAATCATGTTGACCGGTGAGTAAAAATGCAGAATCTCCTGCACCCCCACTCAGTTATTCCTGCATCCCGGCAAAAATTGAATCCCAAATGGTGCCACCCACACTCTCCTAACGATATTGATATGGTATGACGGTCGATGACACAACAGTGCCAGGCCGCAAAGGAAGCAACTGACTTTGCTGATGGCCTAAACACCACTGCCACATGGGTCAGGAAATTCCAAACTAACAGCACCATGAAAGTCTTTAATATCGCAGCAAGCTATGGCTTTATAATAGAAGACGGTATGGGCCAGAAAATCTTTGTCAATCGCCGGTTGGTGAAGAGATGGGATCTACCGAGGTGCTGTCACAACCTGGTGCCAGGAGATTGTGTCCAGAGGTTCATGTGCTAAGTGCCCGTGTATACAAGGCTACTGGGCTGCAGCCATGCAGCAGCTGGATATTCCTCGCTATCTGGAAGACAGCAAGCCAGCTCCTCTTAGAGAAGCATGGAGCAAGGAAGATGATAATAGGCCTGATCCTGCCTATACAATATCTCACAAAAGTGAGGACACCCCTCACATTTTTGTAAATATTGTATTATATCTTTTCATAGGACAACACTGAAGATTTGAAACTTTAATACAATGTAAATCAATCCGTATACAGCTTGTATAACAGTGTAAATGTGGTGTACCCTTAAAAGTGAGTGAAAATGGACAAATTGTGCCCAAAGTGTCAATATTTTGTGTGGCCACCATTATTTTCCAGCTCTGCCTTAACTCTCTTGTGAATGGAGTTCATTGTAGCTTCATAGTTTGCTACTGGAATTCTGTCCCTCTCCTCCATGATGACATCACAGAGCTGGTGCATGTTAGAGACCCTGCAATCCCCCACCTTCCATTTGAGGATGCCCCACAGAAGCTCATTAGGGTTTAGGTCTGCAGACATGCTTGGCCAGTCAAGCACCTTTACCCTCATTTTTTTTAGCAAGGCAGTGGTTATTTTGGAGGTGTGTTTGGGGTCATTATGTTGGAAAATTGCCCTTAGGCCCAGTTCCTTAACTGCTTTAGTATGTCATAGTTCATGTTGGCATTCATGGTTCCTTCAATGAACTGTAGCTCCCCACAGCCCGCAGCAATCATGCAGCCCCAAACCAGGATACTCCCACCATCAAGCTTAACTGCAGGCAAGACACACGTGTCTTTGTACGCCTGACTTTGACACCATCTGAACCAAATAAGTTTATTTTGGTCTCTTCAGACCACAGGACATGGTTCCAGTAATCCATGTCCTTATTCTGCTTGTCTTCAGCAAACTGTTTGTGGGCTTCTTTGTGCATCATCTTCAAAAGAGACTTCCTTTTGGGATGACAGCCATGTAGACCAATTTATGCTGTATGCAGCATATGGTCTGAGCACTGACAGGCTGACCACCCTCCCCTTTAACCTCTGCAGCATTGCAGGCAGCACTCATGCGTCTATTTTGAAAATATGGTCTCTGTATAATGCTGAGAACATGCACTCAACTTCTTTGATCGACCATGGCGAAGTCTGTTCTGAGTGGAACCTGTCTTGTTAAACCACTGTATGGTCTTGGCCACTGTGCTGCAGCTCCGTTTCAGGGTGTTGGTAATATTCTTATAGACAAGGCCATCTTTATGTAGAGCAACAATTCTTTTCTTTTTCAGCTCTTCAGACACTTTTTTGCCATGAGGTGCCATGCTGAACTTCCAGTGACCAGTATAAGAGAATGTGAGAGCAATAATACCAAATTTAACACACCTGCTCCCCATTCACACCTCAGATCTTGTAACACTAATGAGTCAATTGACACCATGGAGGGAAAATGGCAAATTGGGCACAATTTGTCCATTTTCAATTAGGAGTGTACTCACTTTTTTTGCCAGTGGCTTACACATTGATGGCTGTGTGTGGAGTTTTTTTTTATGGCACACCAAATTTACACTGTTGTACAAAGTGTACACTTACTACTTTACATTGTATCAAAATGTGCTCAGTGCTGTCCAATGAAAAAAAAAAAAATATATATATATATACACTCACCGGCCACTTTATTAGGTACACCATGCTAGTAACGGGTTGGACCCCCTTTTGCCTTCAGAACTGCCTCAATTCTTCATGGCATAGATTCCACAAGGTGTTGCAACGTTGATCAATTTTGGTACCAAGGGGCCCAAAGAGTGCCAAGAAAATTTTCCCCCCACACCATGACACCCACCCCCACCGCCTGAACCGTTGATAAAAAGGCAGGATGGATCCATGCTTTCATGTTGTTGACCCCAAATTCTAAACCCTACCTCCAAAATGTCGCAGCGGGAAATCGAGACTCATCAGACCAGGCAACGTTTTTTCCAATCTTCTACTGTCCAATTTCGATGAGCTTGGGCAAATTGGAGCCTCAGTTTCCTGTTCTTTAGCTGAAAGAGTGGCACCCGGTGTGGTCTTCTGCTGCTGAAAGCCCATCTGCCTCAAAGTTCGCCGTACTGTGGCGTTCAGAGATGCTCTTCTGCCTCCCTTTGGGTTGAAAAGGGGTGGCTATTTGAGTCACTGTTCCCTTTTCTAAAAGCCCGAACCAGTCTGCCCATTTCCTTTGACCTCGGGCATCAACAAGGCATTTCCGCCCACAGGACTGCCGCTCACTGGATGTTTTTCGGACCATTCTCTGTAAACCCTAGAGATGGTTGTGCGTGAAAATCCCAGGAATCAGCAGTTTCTGAAATACTCAGACCAGCCCTTCTGGCACCAACAACCATGCCACGTTCAAAGGCACTCAAACCACCTTTTTTCCCCCTACTGATGCTCGGTTTGAAAATGCAGGAGATTGTCTTACCATGTCTACATGCCTTAATGCACTGAGTTGCCGCCATGTGATTGGCTGATTAGAAATTAAGTGTTAACGAGCAGTTGGACAGGTGTACCTAATAAAGTGGCCGGTGAGTGTATATTTTTTTTTATTTATTTATTTTTTAAATATCCAAAATGGATGTGGATCCGGCGCTCCGAGGCAAAAACAGGGAGAAGCGATCTCTCGCTATCGTTTACTACACAAACTGGCTTTCTTGTTTAAAAGTGCAGCAGACATAAATAAGGGGCTCTAGAGCGAGAGATCGCTTCTCCCTGTTTTTGCCTCGGAGCACCGGATCCACATCCATTTTGGATTTTTTAAAATAGTTCTGCCTAGTCCTGTTTTGGACTTGTGTTTTTCCTGGGATCCAGGCTGCTGTCTTAAGGGCGACAGAACCAAAAGCCCTGTAAGCCTTCTTGAGTGTTGTGCCTCTACTTACCGCACAACTTTACCAGGTGAGCTCCGCTCTTTTATTGGTCAGTTATTTTAACTGTTTTACACTATTGTGCGCCTTCCCCTTCTTTTTCTTTTCTTGCTATTACATATATATATATATATATAAATATATATATATATATTATATATATATATATATATAATAATTATATATATATAATAATAATATATAGTGGAGCATTTGTTGCTCCAGGATCACAATATAAGTCCATTAGGCATCAAGACAGAGGCAGTCTGGGGTGCAAACTGGTCCTTCCATATGTTTATTTAAGAAAAGAAGCATGAGCAGCAACAACAGGCACAACAAGAAACAAACAAAACAAAACTCCTGCTCATCTGAGCACTTACTATACAGGGGTAGTTACCTCACTAACACCTTTAGTCAAGTGGAGATTGTGTAGCAGACACTGTCCTCCTCCAGTGTATAGTTTATCCTGCCAAATGCAAAGACCACAGTTGCAGCCAAACCTAGTCACCTGACTTGCTAACTTTAAATAGGCCAGGTAAATCCTGGCGTGAAACATCGGGAGTAGGCACCCATCCAACACTTTGTCTACTCCCAATAAAAAGCTGTCGCGGAATGGCTCGAAGCCATACTAATATTTAAATGTGTCAACTGAAGTTAACACATATCTAATGACTTTTTATTTCACCTAGCTCCATTCCCTTTGGTAAACGGGGCCCTTCGGTTTTTTCAGGAAAAACCAAAAACGGGTTTGGGAAAAATAATCCCAACAATCCCCAATTTTACCACCGCTAAATCGTTTTGAACAAAACCCCTAAGTGTGGGCCAAGGTAAAGCCAGAACACTCCCAAAATGGTATTTTGGTTTCAGAAGGAACTGCATCGCAGGTACAACTAAACCCCAAAGGGGAAAAAAGCTGATTGTTTTGGGGTTGCCCACTTTTTGGTTCATCCCTGAATGGGCCCTTTTCCCAATGTACAAAAAGCGGGTGAACATCTTTCTCCCCCCCCAAAACCAGTTTTCCCCCAAAGGGGCTGTTTCACAGTTTAAAATTGAATTTTTTCTTTTTGTTAATAGGGATGTGCCCAAAACTTTTTGGGGAGGGGGTTGGTTTATGCAAATATTTGGGACAGTACACATAGGGCGACATGTATGATTTATGACGCTCAAACACCAATTTTTAACCGTATAAGAATAGTGTAGAATGCGCCTGAATCTATGAACCTGTTCTACTGCTGGTCAAAAATCAGGCGCATTCTAGTGCAGAAACGACAATTTTTCCCTCAGGAAAAACCATTTTTCAAAGGGGTTTTCCCTTTGTTCCGGGGCCAAAAAAAAAATGCAGGGGGAAATTTTTTCCTTACTGAAGCTAAAAAACCCTTATAGTTTTCATCCATTTTTTCAGGGGGGGGGGTGCGCCCCTTTGCCCGCATAAAAATTTCACGCGCTTTAAAAAAACCCCGGGGGTAAAGTTTTAAGGGCCCCGGGAGTCAACGTGCAGGCGAAATAAAACTAAAAATTTAAAAAAGGGGGACCCCAAGTTTTTGGGGCCTGAAAAGATCCCAAAGACTTTTTGCCGCAGCCCCGTTAAAAAATTCCCCCCATATTTTTGGTACTGCAAAAGGGATTTTCACTGAAAAGCTCTTTTTAAAAGTTGGCAAGTATGACAAAAGTGACCCAGAGAAGCTCTTGCTGCTTAATCTTGAAAGAAAGGTTTCCGGGATTCCACAGCTCAACGACTATTATATGAAAGGGAAATCTTCTTTATCTGTATTAGTTACTGAAATTATTTTTTATTTATCTCCATTTTTGCATGCCCCCCATGAAACCCGCCTATCTTCCCCCCACCCCCATCCCCTCCAACCAATAGCCCTTTTTTTTACCCCCCCCAAACGCGGAAAATTCTTTCCCCCCAACCTCGAAAAAGGACACAGAGAAAAGGTTTGGGATAAAATGGCCACACGGCCGTTTTTTTAAACATAAATACAAAAATAAAAAACATCCAACGTAGGTATGCCCCCCGGCATACCTTGTCCCAACCCAAAAACCCAACGGATACCCCAAAAACCCCTTTAAAACCGTAACCATGGGGCTAAAGGCCCTTTTGGGATTTAACTTGGGGCCCCTGGCGGAAACCCCCGATTTCCGATCCCCCTTTTAACTTGCCCTACCCTCCCCCCCCGCCCAAAAGGGGAAACCAAAAGCCCCCTCAGTGGCAAACCCACTCCCCCCCAAGCTCTCAAGGACCCCGCCCTGCAGAGCCCCCCGCCTTCCGCCAAAAACCTTTTCTCAAAGTCCCACCAAAAAAAGGGGGAGACCAATTCTATCGGGCCTCCCCCACCTTTTTCCCAAACAAACCCCAAAGGGAAAAGAAAAACCCCACCCCCACCCCCCACGAGCAGAATGACCCCTCACGAAAAGGGGCGACCCACCCCACACCCCCCAAACCCCCGTTCTATACCTTTTCCAGAATCCCAAAGGGGCCCAAACAAATCCAACCCGGGCGGCTTTCAAGTAACCCCTCCCAGTCCAAAAATCCCCTTCCCCCCAAAGCCCCAAAATCCCCGATGGCGCACGAACGGGGCCACCATTCCGCACCACAAAGGGCCCCGGCAACCACCCTTTTAAAAAGGGTTTTTCGACCCTTTTAAAAACCCAAATCAACGACCGCGGGGGGTTCGCCAACACCTCCGGGGGCCTACCCCAAACCAAAAACCCGGGTTTTAAACCTGAAACATCCCCCCAAAACCCCTCACAAATCGGAACAAAAAATGCCCCCAAAACACAAAAAGGGGGAATTGACCGAAAAACGTTCCCTTTCCGGGCATGAAAGCACTACAAAAACCCGGGGGAACGACCCCATTTGAAAAATTTTCCCCAAATCCGGCAGCCCTTCCCCACCAAAACCCCTCGGCCCCCCAAAAACCCAAAACCCGGCCTTAAACCCCCAAAATTTTGTGAGGCACTCCCATCTGAAAAACCCGCTCCCCCGCAAACCCCGCTCCCCCTTTTCCGCTTCCCAAAGGGGGAACGAAACAGGGGGGCCAAAAAAATCCACACCCAGCACCCCGGGAGCTAAAAAAACAAAAACAAAAAAAATAAAAAAAACACCCAAAAATCCCAACAAGAAAAAACCCCCAAACGAGAAAAAACCCGATGCGGGCGTAACCATTCCCCCTAAAACAGCCCCCCCAGGACCCCCCCCCCCCCCGGGGCCCCCAAAAACCCCCCGGGGCCTACCGAAAAACTCACGCCCGACCCAAAACCAAAGGTATGGACGGATTTTTAAAAACCGGAACCCTCCGAGTCCCATCTCCCTATCCTCCCCCGGGAAAAACCGGCCCCAGCCCCCACTGGCCGCCTCCTTTGCTCCCCCAAAACCTAAAAAAATTTCGGAAAAATTTCCGGGGGGTTTCCAGACCCAGCGCCCCCACACAGCGCCTAAAAATTTTCCGTAAACGGGAAACCCGGGGGACAAAAATGCCCCCTTCCACGTGTCTCAACAGGGGGCCCCCACCTCCCCCCCAATGACCCCTCCTCTTTGAAAGCCATATAAAAATCTAAGGGGACCCCAATCAACGATCCCTGAACCGGGGACCCAGCCGGACCCCCGTCACCTCCCCACTGGGCAGTTTTTTGAACTCCTGATCCAAAACTCCAAACCCCCCTCAACCGGCCCACACATAACCCATTTCCCAAAAACCACCTACCATGGGCCCCCAAAAGGGCAAACCCGCTCAACCGTAAAGCAAGGCCCCCAAAAAAAGGGCCCGCGAAAAAAGGCCCCTGGAACAGGGACCCCCCTTTCAAGAGAGGAACACAAAAAAAGGGCGCAGCCCCCAATCAATTTTCCCGCAATCGAAAAATGATCGGGCAACCTACTAATTTGGGGCCCCCAACCGCCCCCCTTTCCGGGAACCCCTCAAACTTGCTTATGGGGAAAATCCTTCGGAAAATCCCTCAAAACCCCGGCAACGAAAATCAAATGCCAAGGCCCCATACAAAAAAGTTAGACCCTGGAAAACCGACCAAAACCCCCTTCACGAACATGACCCCCCAAAAAAAAAAACGAGCCTCAAAACGGCCAAAACCGGACCCACCTACCGCCCCCGAGGGCCCCCCCAACCTTGGGCTCCCAAAAACCCTTTCCAAAAGGCCTGATAGCCCCCTCCGGGGGGGACCCCGCCCTAGCGATGGGCCCCAAACAACCCCCTTTCCCCCGGGCCCGACCACGTTCCACAAATCCGGGGGGCAAGGATTAAACCCTGTTTCCCCCACGTTTCCCAAACCAAGTCCCGAAAGCGATCCCACGCCAAAAGAGAACCCAAAAAACCGCAATGCATTTTGGAAAACCCGGGGAAAATGAACCGCCCCCCACCCAAGGGATTTTAAATTTCCCAAAAACCGCAACAAAAGTTATCCTAAGGGAAACGAACCACCGGCGGGGACGGGGCGCCCATGCGATTAAAGGGTTGCACCACACCCAGGGTTTTCCCCAAAGAAAAACCCCCTTGCCGATTTTTTTACCCTTTTTACCCCCATAAATAAACAGCCACCCCATGGGGGGAAAAACTCCAAAAGTGCCAAATTCCTTTAAACCCAAACCCCCCGTACCAACCCACCCGCCACCCCCCCACACACCACACCCCGGCCCAATACACTCCAAAACCAAAACACCCAGCAGCATCCGTATAAACTCCACCTCCCTTTTGGGCCTTTCCCGGGTCCAAAATCAATGCCGTCCCCTTTTTAAAAAAATTTTGCAAAAAGGCCTCCCAAACCCTCAAATCCTCCTTCCCCAAAAAACCCCCTTTTTAAAGGGGGTAAAGGAAATTTTGGGGCTCGGGGAAAACCCCGGGCGTACTTTTTGCCCCCCCTTCTGCAAAACACTCGACCATCGGGAAAAATTCTACAAACAAAATTCCAACTTCCCTAATAAAAGACTGCAACTCTTTTAAAAGGCAACCTTTTTAAAGGGGGCAGGGACCTGGCTACTTCGGCCCTCAGGTCCCCCCCAAATTATCTTCCCCCAAAACGCAAATCCCCAAAACAATGGAATCGATACAAATCCCCAAAAAAAATGAGGCCACTTGGCCAACCATCTTTTCTGGTCCCAACGGCACCCCGAACCTTTTCTGCAACCCAAATGCATTTGGCACCCCAATGCCACCCCCCAAAAAATCCGCGACTCTGCCGGGCCCCAAAAAACAAAAGTCATCCCCAAAAAAATGGGTCACTGAAAACGCCCCAAAAAAGTCCCCCAAAAAACCCACCCAAAAAACAACTAAACATCTCGAAAAACGAACCGAATCGAACACCCATTGGGCAGACACCGATCCCCCCAAAAAAACCCCCCGCCCCAAAAACAACCCCCGCAACCGAACACTGTCCGAATGAAAAACCCGGTTTGCAAACAAACCCGGGCTCAAAGCGGTTTTTTCCCTCCACCCCCCCCCCCCCCCCCGTAAAATTCGGGGGAAACCCCCCGAACCCCTTTTTAAACAAAAAGGTGTATTCCCACCCGAACAAAGATCCGGGGCAAAACCCCTCAATTTACCGAAAAGACCCCCAAGGAAGGGCAGGGATTAATCAGCTGAAATTTTTTTCCCCTCCCCTTTTTCGGCAAACCACCCCCAGGGGGGAAAACCCAAATTAAAGGCCTCAAAAGGAAGAGGGGAAATGGCCCCCCCCCTCCTACCTAGTGCCACTTCTCCATCTTTAAATTCTCAGTTTTTCCACTGCTGGATGAACCAAAAACCGACCGCAAAAAAATTTTTGGGGGTAGAAGGGACCCCCGGCCCTGGAGCAGGGATCCGAAAACCACACCAAAAAACCTTTTCCCCCAAAAAAAATTTCTCCCCCCCCCTGATCAGGAAAACTGTTTTTAAAATACTCCTCCCTCGCGGCCACCTCACTGGCTTTAACCCCCCCCGGGGGGATTGTCAGGTTTCCCCCCCTTTCCTTTTTTGCAGGCAACCCTTTAGGCCCAAGGGGGGGCCCCACTGCACACCGCCAAATGTTTTTTTAAATTTACAATTGCTTCCAAACCACACGGGCCCTCATTGGAAAAAGCCAGCAAATCCCTGCCTTTTTTTTCCCTTTCCTGCTCCGAACTAACCCGCCCCCCCCCCCGCCCGGCCCCCCCCGCCGCCCCCCCATGGGAAAAGGGTGCCATTTCCAAGTCGGGCCAAACACCCTCACCAGAGGGCCAAAGTCCCCTTTTGGTTTCCCCAAAGTAAATGGGCGGGCGGAATTTCCATCCTTTGGGCGGGGAAAAGGGTTGGGCGGGGGACCTCAAAACCCCGCCGGGCCCCCCATAGACCCTATGGGCCTCCCCAATGGAATCTAAAAACAGAAAAAAGGGCCCCACAGTTTTCCGGGGCCTTTTCACCGATACACCCGCCAAAAAAAGCCCAAAAGCCCGCAACCAATTTTTTAAAATTTGGGGGAATCAATCGCCCCCCGACGCTTTTCCTCCTCCTCCTTCTTTCCTCTCTCCCCTTTCTCTTTTCCAAATTAAAAAATTTTTTCCCGTGGCACAATGAAAATATCTCCACATATTCATCCTGCCAAAAAATTTTCCTAAACCCCCTTCTTTAAATGCGCCCCCAAAGGACCCCCCCGAAGCATACATACACCTCCCCCTTTTTTCTCCCAGTAACCAAACCCCCGGAATTTCCCCCCCATCCCTTTTCCGTTTTGGGCCCCAAACCCCACGCCCCGGGGTTTTTCGCCCCTGCGCCATCCCCCCGCCCGCCCTGCCCCCGGCCCCAAACCCCGCCCCGTCCCCCAAACCAATCGCCAATTTTAAAAGGGACCCCGGGCCCCCGGGCCGGAAAACCCCCGGCCCCCCGGCCGACCCGGAAAATGGGAAACGGGCCCCAAACCAAAACCCGGGATACCCCCTACCAGCTCCTGGGCCAACCCGCTTTCCCCAGCTCCCCCCCATGGAACCCGGGGCCCCCCCTGACCTGCACTAAACCCCCACACCCGCGTGTAGGGAAAAAAGCGGGAACAACCAACAAAGAAAACCCAAAATCACCAAACTGCCCAGTTGCTGTTGACCCGCCAGCCAAAAAACGGAACCCCGAAGAACCTCCCTCCCTGAACGCCTCTACCGGGACCCCCCAAGGGGACATTACGAGGGGGGGGCCCCCCCCCCTGCCTGAAGCCACCCGGAAACCCTCCGCGACGACGATCCCGCAGGGGGACCACCCAGGGGTAATGGGCCGTGCCACGATGAAAAAAAGGGGATGAAAAAAACCAGCGGAATGCTGTCTGCTCAAGGACCCCTTCCCCCGCCCCGAACCTCCCAGCGACCCCCCGTTGCTTCCGCCCCAGGGGACTGCTGGCAGCTCCCCCGCCCGAACATCGCCAGTATGGACTGCCATCACCAAGGATACCACCGAGGAAAGCACCCCAGCAAGAGCGCCCATCATCACTATCAAGGCCCTGCTGTGCGCTGCAGGACCCGTTCGCCTGTTCGGATTCCTCCCCAGACCGGGTGGCACGTGACCTAGCCGCTGGCCGCGGCGCCCGGCCCGGAGGGTCCCTAGAGGGCTCCTGCGCGTACATGGGTCCGAGTGTCATGTCAGGGCTAAGGCGACAGGGCGGACGGCCCTTGCGCCGCGGACCGGGGGAGGAGGGGGAGGGGAAGCAGCCACTACAGACCCCTGCCCGCTCCCTTCTCCAAGGACTTCCCCGCACCAGCCATGCAGGCCCACGATTGCCTGCTGCCCTCCTCAGCTCCTCCAGCAGCTCCTTCACGGATCCCATCACTGTTCCTCAGGGGACAGAGCACAGCAGGCACCTTCCTGCTTCTGCCGCCAGCGCTTCTGATCCCCTGCTCCGTGCAGGGCACGGTTTAAATACCCCGCCCCCACCCTTGGACGGAACGCACGCCGCGAGGGGGCGTGGCCATCGTGAGGGGGCAGAGCCATCGTGAGGGGGCGGGGTCGGCGCGCCGGGTCATGCGGGGGGGCCTCCCCTGATCCCGGCTCCGCCTATGGTCCGGCCCCGTTCTTTATGTTAGGTGACATCTTGGGGTCTCGGAACCAATTACCAGTTTTCCAAAGACTTATAAGTTCAATATACAATGGTTTCAACATACAATACTCATCCTGGAACCAATTAATATTGTTTGTTGAGGGAACACTGTAGCTTCTTCTGTCATGCTTGAACATAGTGGCCACTGTATTAACCAATACTTCATATTTGATATTTTTCCAGTATGTGATTTTTTTTGCCCAGCAGTTCTGGGGAGCAGAGGGTGTCTGTATTTCGTGTTGGACACCCCAGGAATACTGGGCAGCCTGCCCGGTCGAATAGTGGTGGCGTAACAGGCTGTGAGTCAGTATGGTGTAGCATACGTTTTAATATACTGGCACCCGTTTATCGTTTTATCTATATACAATTAGAATACCAGCAACCGCCTCTCTCATATATTGAAGACGTGTGAGTGGTTGTCCTACAGGTATTTTTGCATTCATGCAGTCTCCCAATGTATTATACTGTGGCTTTTTTGCATGCTGTGTGAATAGGTGTCAATTTATTGTGCAGTCTGGTTGTTCCCCTAGTGGTGAGCTGTATGGGCTACTGCTTAGCAATCAGCTGCACCTGTGTATTTTCCCTAAGTAGCATGGGGGCTGGTGTTGCCTCTGTGCTGGGTTCAGTCTCATTCCAGCCTTTGAACTGTGAGTATGGCTGTGTTTCCGGGTTTTCTTTTTCTTTCATTCTACCACATTTACTCTGGTTGAAAATTGGATAACCCCTTTAAGCATACCACACAGATCATTCGAGGTCCCTGCTATAGTTTACGTTTCAACAGGTTTCTTAAAACAATTATGTTGAAGTAAAATGTAATCTTTATCCTTACTGGAGAAAATCACTTTGTCACAAAAAGGTTAATAAATGAAGTTTAGTAAACTCGTAATCTTACAAATAGTTTGCATGTAAGTTATTATTTTAGTGATAACTCACTAATTTCCTACAAACGTGCCTTGTAAATGCAACTTTAAAAGATAAAAGTGCTTACAGATGCTAAGTCTAATAAGTATATAATCTGTTAAACATCATTTTATTGTGCAGCGTGGTTGGCACAGGAGTAAGTCATCTGAGACAATTTAGATTGCTGTTTCCTGTTTAAAAAGGAGGGGGCACACGTGGATAAAATAATGTGGTGTTTGTGCGATCTGAATGCCATTGTCATCACATGGGCCGCCTGTTTGTTTTTTTTATTTTCTTCTCCAAGTAACCCTATGCCTATTTTGCTGAAGCAAATAATGACCTGAACTTGTGATAATTCTTGCCAAATATGCAGACTCTGTTTTTTGCTGCATTTTGGAATTTGACTTAGAACATGTGTCAAGCATTTGCTTTTACTCAGCAAGCCAGAATGCCGCAATCCAAGCACATTTTTTTGTTTGGTATGCAAAGAAACAGTTACTCTTACAGTTTTAATTAGTTTTAACTGCTTTGGAAACTCACAGTTTATGTTTGGATGAAAATGTTATGTCAAGCTGCTCACCCTCTCTCTGCTCCTCCTGGCTGCTGGGGATATATCTCCTAACCCAGGGCCTCCTCAGCACATTCCCACTATTGTCTCTAGCACAGAGGTTCCCAACCCTAGTCCTCAAGGCACACCAACAGGTCATGTTTTCTGGCTTTCCTTAGCATTGCACAGGTGAAGTCATTATTGTCAGTGCATTCTGCACAGGTGATATCATTATTGTCAGTGCATTCTGTGGGAGATCCTGAAAACATGACCTGTTGGTGTGCCTTGAGGACTGGAGTTGGGGAACACTGCTCTAGCATTGCCAACAGATCCACCCCTACAAACTCTGTAAACCCTCTCAACCTTAAACGCATTCCCTTGTTCCCAGCTCACCCTCTCTCTCTCCCTGGAGCTCTCTGGAACCCACGGTCTGTATGTAACAAACTCTCCTACATACACGACCTATTCATCTCTCACAAATTACTTTTCCTTGGTCTAACAGAAACTTGGCTGACCCCCTCTGACACTGTCTCCTCTGCCGCACTCTCCTTTGGCGGTCTCCAACTTTCCCATACTCCACGCCCCGGTAACAGGCATGGAGGAGGTGTTGGCCTTCTCCTCTCTGACACCTGCTCTTTTGTTCCTATTCCTCCTCTACCCTCCCTTACCCTCCCCTCCTTTGAGGTGCACTCTGTCCGCATCTACTCCCCCTCCAACCTGCAAGTGGCTGTGGTCTACCGTCCCCCAGGCCCTGCCACTGCCTTCCTCGACCACTTCTCTTCCTGGCTTCTCCACTTTCTTTCCACTGACATCCCCACTATTGTCATGGGAGATTTTAACATCCCAATTGATGCACCACCTCCCTGCCTGCCAGCAAACTCCTCTCACTCTGCTCTTCCTTTGGCCTCTTACAGTGGACCTCTGGATCCACCCACAGAGATGGACACACACTGGACCTCATCTTCACCCGCCTCTGCCCCCTATCTGACATCTCAAACTTCCCTCACCCCATATCTGACCACAACCTGATTACCTTCTCCACCATCTCCACTCCACCTGCTCCTCCTGTCTCATATCTAGTACACCCACGCAGGAACCTACAAAACCTCAACCCTCGCACTCTCTCTGACTCTCTTGCACCTCTTTCTACCATATCCTCACTTGACAACCCAGACACAGCCGCTGCTTTCTAAAACAACACAATCACCACCGCCCTTGACTCAGTCGCTCCTCTCACACACAACAGAACCCGCAACATCAACAGACAACCCTGGCACACAGCCTCCACTAAACAACTGAGGCGAGCTTCCAGAATTGCTGAACGCCGCTGGAAGAAAACTCGCTCCACCGACGACTTCACCTCATACAAACAATCGCTACTCGCATTTAAGTCTGCACTCACTACCGCCAAACAGGATTACTTCACCACTCTCATAGCCTCCTTGTCTCACAACCCCAGACATTTATTCAACACCTTCAACTCTCTCCTTCGCCCCCCAGCACCTCCTCCCCCATCTCTCCTATCAGCGGACGATTTTGCAACTCATTTCTTAAATAAGATCAACCTCATCAGAGAAAGCTTCACCCTTCAGTCCCCACTACCCACCTCTATACCCCTACCATCGCCATCACCCACCCTCACCCTGACACAGTCCCCAGTGAACACTTCCATAACCTGCTTTCCCACTGTTAGTCATGATAACCTCTCCTCTCTAGTGTCCAAATCCAACCTCACTACCTGTAACCTTGACCCACTGCCATCCTACCTCATCCCAGACCTCAGCACTGTTACTTTCCCAGCCCTCACCCATGTTTTCAATCTATCATTAACCTCTGGCATCTTCCCTTCCTCTCTTAAACACGCGGCCATCACACCTATCCTTAAGAAACCATCTCTCGACCCCTCCTCACTGTCCAACTATCGCCCCATCTCGCTGCTTCCTTTTGCATCCAAACACCTCGAGCAGCACGTCTATCTTCACTGTCCCCACCTCTCCTCCAACACTCTCCAAGACCCACACCAAACAGGCATCCGACCCAACCACACCACTCAAACAGCCCTAACCAACCTCACCAACCACCAAGAAACAACTAAAGCCACACGCCACTACTCCGTCCTTCTCCTCTAGACCTGTCCTCTGCCTTGACACTGTCGACCACTCCATCCTGCTACAAATCCTCTCCTCCCTCGGCATCACGGACCTGGCCCTCTCCTGGATCTCTTCATACCTCTCTGAACGGACATTCAGTGTCTCTCACTCCTGCACCACCTCCTCCTCCCACCCGCTCTCTGTTGGTGTCCCTCAGGGGTCTGTCCTGGGCCACTCCTCTTCTCTATCTACACTCTTGGTCTGGGTCAGCTCATAGCCTCGCATGGCTTTAACTACCACCTGTACGCGGACGACACCCAGCTTTATATCTCCGGTCCTGACATTAACTCCCTTCTCTCCCCGGATCCCAAAATGCCTATCACCATTTCCTCCTTCTTCTCCTCCCGTCGCTTAAAACTAAATGTAGATAAAACAGAATTCATCATCTTTCCACCGTCCCTCTCTTCCCCTCCACCTAATCTCTCTATCACTGTTAATGGCCACACCCTCTCACCAGCTCCACAAGTCCGCTGCCTTGGGATAACCTTTGACTCCTTTATCCTTCAAACCACACATCCAAGCCCTCACCTCTGCCTGCCGCCTCCACCTGAATAATATTTCACGCATCCTTCCATTCCTCACTTCTGACACTACTAAAACGCTAGTCCACGCCCTCGTCATCTCCCGCCTAGACTACTGCAACATCCTTCTCTGTGGCCTCCCAGTTAGCACCCTCGCTCCCCTCCAATCCATCCTCAACTCTGCTGCCCGTCTGATTCACCTCTCTCCTCACTACTCCTCTGCCTCTCCCCTCTGCCAATCCCTTCATTGGCTTCCCATTGACCAACGAATTCAGTTCAAATTACTAACCCTGACCTACAAGGCTCTCCATAACCTCTCCCCTCCATACATCTCTGCCCTAATTTCCAGATACCTCCCCTCACGCAATCTCCGCTCCTCACAGGACCTTTTCCTCTGCTCCCCTCTCATCAGCTCCTCACATAACCGTCTCCAAGACTTCTCCCGTGCTTCACCCACACTCTGGAACTCCTTAACCCAAAACATCAGACTCTCCCCAACTTTCACCAGTTTCAAAAGCAACCTGAAAACCCATCTCTTCAGGATAGCCTACAACCCACAATAAACCCCACCACCACTACACCGGCCCGCAAGCATGTCTGCCCCACACCTTCTGTCTCTCGCCTTCTTCCTTGTAGATTGTAAGCCCTCGCGGGCAGGGTCCTCTTTCCTCTCCGTTTCAGTTACTAGTCATTTTTGTCACCATTGTATTTGTTCAATATTTGTTATGTATGTAATTCCCCTTAAATGTACAGCGCCCTGGAATTAATGGCTTTCTAAATAAATAATAATAATAATAATAATAATAATAATAATAATATGTGTGGGTGTATTACTGAGGTTATACTCTATATATTGTTTTGTGCACTACTTCATTATTTCGGCCCCCACATTTACATTTGCTCAGAAGTGAGGTCATGATCATGTTGTTCCTGTTCTGTGGCCACTTTCACATTATAAGCTGCAGAACCAACCATTTAACAAAGCCTTTGGTATCTTTTAAGATTTTGGAATTTCCTTTTGTTAGTATTAAAGGGAATGTGTCATCAAAAATGACTTATTGTTTAACTCACATTTTTATGTTAAACACACTTTTTAGGAATTTTTGGTAACTTTTTTTTTAACTTTCCATATCACTTTCAGTATTTTTTATTGATTCTTACGTCCTGCAGTTTTCACTTTGGCCACTAAGCCTAATAATTGTCTGACACTTCCTTTTCTGTAGAAGGAGATTTTCAGTGTCTGCTCATTATAAGTAAAAGCAGTGTCAAACTGAAAGGAGACACCAAAGAGTAAAGATAACACAGAATCCACCATCAAAAAGGGGAGTTTAGTCCAGCCTTCCCCTCTCCCCTCCCTTCACAGTGATTTCTTCCCAGGTCACACAGCATGACTAGAAAACTCTCCTATAGAAATCTATGGGACAGAATCAGTCATAAGGCTCCTATGTGCATGAAGCTGCTGTAAAGTATCTCTCTGACTGCTGTTAAAGCAGCGCAAGCAAGAATGTCTTCCCCACAATCAAATCAGAAAAAAAAAAAAACGGCCAAGAGGAAAAGAATATGGATCAGGGTCTTGAGTTAATAAGTAAAAAAAAAAATTGCGACAGATTCCCTTTAAAGGGAACCTACCACACTGAAGAAGCAGTCTGATCTACCAGCAACATGTCATAGAGCAGAAGGAGCTGGGCAGATTGATATATAGTTTTATGGGGAAATATTCAGTGTCATTTATTCCTTTAAATTTCTCCTTATTCTGGGTTAAGGAGTCCAGTCGTCGGTCTTATCAGTGATTGACACTTATCTCTGTATGCAAACTGATACAAGGAAGGCTGTCAATTACTAATAGGACCTCCTACTGGACTCCTTAACCCTGAATAAGCAGAAATTTCAATGAATAAATGACATGTTCTAGTAAATCTTTTCCCACAAAACTATATATAACTGTGCTTGGTTCCTCCTGTTCTGTAATATGCTGCTGGTAAATCAGACTGCATGTTCAATGTGTCAAATTCCCTTTAAGCACAAGGTATATATGGAAAGTGACAGCTAAGTTTAGGCAATGTTCATGCAGATATTTAATGGGTTATTCCCATTAAGCAAAGTCTACTGCCCAGTTTGTCTCTCAGCTAGCTGTTAGGTGACCATGCATGAGAATAAGGGTGGCGCTTGCAGCCGACCACCTCATTCACTTCTATGGTAGTTCCAAATATAGTATGCACTGTCGGACTGGAGTTGGTTAAGACCCACCAGTGGAATTGATTCTGGAGGCTCACCACAAGCTATCTGTAATGCATCTTTACTACCGGTTTTGCTATTTTTGCTTTTGTTCTTGTATTAATTTATGCCAAGGACGTATATGCAGTTTGAAAGAAATTCCAGCTCTGCCAAGCTCAGAGGCCCAACAGGGATTTCCACTGTTCCTCTACGGACCAGTACAAGCCTTGGGAGGACAGCTGCAAGCACCACTCACCTCACGGTTGGCAGCTAGTTGGGAGCCAATCTTGCTTTGTGGGAACACCCCTTTAAAGTTATTGTACAAAATAAGAAAAATATGGCTGTTTTTTTCCAAACACATTTGCCACACATGACCATTTGGTTGTTTTGTATATGGTATCATAGCAGAGTTCAACTAAAGTGAATGGAGCTCAGCTGCAATACCATTGTGCCTTGGTGTGTGGAATTTCTGCGGTATTTCTTTCAACATGCAGCATGTTTCTGTGATTTTTGTTTGCAGAGGCTTCTCCATAAAATTAGAAAAATAGCAGGAAATAAA
This sequence comes from Phyllomedusa bahiana, assembly GCA_025379985.1. NCBI lineage: Eukaryota > Metazoa > Chordata > Amphibia > Anura > Hylidae > Phyllomedusa > Phyllomedusa bahiana. The sequence continues at coordinate 49,444 of JAODAL010015839.1, forward strand.
TGCAAGTTACAAAATAAAAATAACAACACATAATCGGTTACTAACTGTAGCATAAAGGCATTCTCAAAACAGCATTGTATTTTATAAAGTCTTTTAATAAAATCTGCAGACTAGATCACAAAGGAACAGCAGTGGATTGCTATTTGAACAGATCTGATTCACAAGCTGTAGAGTGTGTGCTCATAGAATCTTTTTCTTAAAAAAAATTTTTTGAAGTAGTAATAAAGAAATGCATATATGGTACAATCATAGCAACTCATAGAATAAAAGAAAACACAATTTGAATTACATAGCATGATCCAATAAAAGCAAAAATACAATGGCAGAATTAAGTGTTGATTTTTAACACTAATCTGTATTGTCCTAACAGCAGCACATCAGTGGGAGTATCCCTGCCCCTATGTACTAGAAGGACAGATGGAAGCTTTTAACTGAGTTAGCTCTGGACAAGGCCTGATGCTCCCCAACTCTCCTAGCTAAGGTTGGAAGGTAGGAAGTTGACTTTGAAGGTCAGAGAATCCCTTGAATACAGGACTTCTCAGTGGTGGTTCAGTTGATAAAGCCTTGCCATGGAGCAGGGAGGCGAAAGCAAAACCTCCTGCACGACAAGTACTTGGTCTATTTGCAAGTAGGTTGAGGACCTACCTGTGACTATATGGCACCAAACTGACTCGGTGGAACCAATATAGACTAAGTGGGAGTCTCCTCGAAACGTAGCGGATGTACGATATCGAGATGCAAAGTGAATCAGTAAGGATGTTTCTTACTTCTATGCCAATATCTTGATTGAAAGTGATTTATTTCTTGGTGTTCTGAAGATATTTTGAAATTGTTGCGAATAGTCACGATTTTTTAAAGAAATTTTTGGCAAGTAACATACCGTTGCGAATAGTATGCCATGCATAAGGAATATATTGACTTATTGGGAGGGGTTTATATGACGATGGAGACCGAATAGGACGTTATTCAACCTACTGGGTGGACCTATAAACCTGCCAATCTACTAAATAGCAATGTGTCAAGAGTACAATACATCCAATATTCCAGTAGGAACAATTGTAACATAGTTACAGGCAGGAGCCACGTGTAGGGCTGTAGTTGCCAATTTACTAAATTCATGGGGCCAGGCCACACTTTCAAACAAGGTCTCACACTTATGATAGAAAAAATAGGCTGCAAGCCTGTTCTCTCTAAATTGTGATGAATTGCGGGACAGAGAAACCTGTGCACTCCCTGCCCCTGCCTCGTGACACTGTGCAAGCGGCATGATGAAGTGTTCCATCTGCACTGTTTATGTCTAGACTCAAGCCTTTAAGCTACAGGCTTCGGGGCTAAGAACAGGGGAATTGCGAGGGAGGATGAGAGGTGGAGATACCTATTTGCTGGAGGGCCATTTATCTATCATATGGGGAGGCTACCTGAGTTACCTAATTATGGGAGTCCCTTAATATAATACTACTTACTGGGGGGCGACTAATCTTCCTACCTACTGGGAGGATCCTTAATATACCTAACTACTGGGGGGGGGGGCACTATCCTACTCACCTACTGAGGGAGGCTAGCTACATACCTACCATACATGCGGGTCCTTAATATTCCTACCTATGGGGTGGACCTCTATTTACCTAACCACCTACTAGGTGACACTTATCTATATACCCACCTATTAGGGCGGCCAGGTGGCGCTTGCTGGGTCCCGCAAAACACCGGGGCTCGGGCTTCAGTTAGTTTCTGAGTAGGGCCAGGTGCACACGGAATTTTTTGGTTCATTGTGAACTGGAGGATGTATTTTTTACAGAGAATAACACTTTTGTATCGTAGATGCTACAGGATGATCTATAAGTGATTACACTGCCAGTTATATTTAGGTGAATTACCAAGGAGAGTCTCTATAAACGTGGTTGTTCTCTTTCTCTTTTCTTATTCATCTGGCCAGAAGCCATGTTGTCTCAGCTACCGTCCAGAACTATTCCTTGAATATTTACAAAACAAACATCTTCGACTTCCTCCTTTTATCCAGCGTTTTCTCTACAATCTTTCTATTCTATACAAAATCCCTCTATTGTGCCCCAAATGGTAATCTTATTACCAACCTTATGGCGTAAATATTTGCCCATATCTAGCAGGTAAGTAGCCCACTGTAGGCCAGGTTTTGTAGCCCCTTCTAGCCAGGTAGTAGCTCTCTAGCACAGGTTACTGCCCCTTTAGCCAGTAATATGGTCCTTCGTAGTCAGGGTGATTAGCCTCTGTAGATCCACGTTACTGCCCATGCCACATTAATATGCTGCCTGTAGCCAGTGACATGCCCCCTGTAGCCTTATTGGGCCCTTTAGCTAGAGACTACCCCTTAGCCTTATATGCCCATGTACCAGTGACATGCCCTTAGTAAATATAGGCCCCTGTTGCCAGTGACATGCCCCTTAGCATTATTGGCCCCCTGTAGCCAGTGACATGCTCTCCTGTTTTGCCACAATGCACCCTGTCAGCCATATGCCCTGTGCCAGACATGCACTCCCCTGTAGCCATATGCCTGTAGCCAGACATGCCCTCCTGTAGCAGGACAACTGCCACTCCCCTGTAGCCATATGCCTGTAGCACAATGCCCCCCCTCGTAGCCAAACTTGCACCATGTAGCCCAACATTGCCCCCTGTAAGCATTTGACCCTCCGTCGTTTTTTTTGATCCTGTAGCCACACATGCACCCTGTAGCATTTGCAACCTTCTTGTTGCCATCACATTGCTCCTCCTGTAGCCCCACCTGACCCCGCCCCGTAGCATATGCCCTGTAGACCAAAGCCCCCTTGTAGCATATGCCCCCTTGTTGCCTCACATTAGCCCATCCCTTGTAGCCATATGCCCTCTATTGCCCCACATTGCACCCGTAGCCATATGCCCCTGTAGCCCACCATGCCCCCCCGTAGCATATGCCCTCGTAGCCACCACATGCCCCCTTGTAGCACAAATGCCCCACCTTGTAGCCAACATGCCCCCCTTGTAAGACCACAATGCCCTCCCTGTAGCCATATGCACCCTGTAGCCCACCTCCCGTAGCCATATGCCCTGTAGCCCAATGTCCCCCCCAGTAGGCATATCGCCCCTCGTAGACCCACATGCCCCCTGTAGACCATATGCCCCACTGTATAGCCACACATGACTCCCTGTAGCCATATGCCACCTTGTAGGCCAAACATGCTCCCTGTAGCCCAATGCCCCCGTTAGCCATATGCCCCCTGTCGGTCCATATGACCCACCTTGTAGCCACACTGCACTCATGCTAGGCCCAATGCCCCCCGTGCCATTTGCCCACTGTAGCCATATGCCCCCTTGTAGCCACACATGCCCTCCTGTAGACCACCCACATGTCCCCCCCCGTAGGTATGCCCAATGTTGCCCCCACATGCCCCCCGTAGCCATATGCCCCATGTAGCCATATGCCTCCTCGGTAGCCCCCAATGCTCCACTGTAGCCCCACATGACCACCGTTAGCTCCATATTGCCCTAGTGCACTTATGCCCTTGTAGCCACAACATTCCCTCCCTGTTAGCCCCACATGTCCCCCTACGTTATCGGCATTTGACAAACCCTGTAGCCCCACCTTGCCCCATGTTGCATATGCCCCATTGTACGCCACACATGCCTCCCCTGTTGCCAAACATGCCCTCCCCTGTAGCCCCACACTTGCCTACCTGTAGCACAATGCCCATTTTTAGCCACACATTCCCTCCCCTGTAGCCCCACATGCCTCCTTGTAGCCACACATGCCCTCCCCTGTAGCCCACATGCCCCCTTGTTGCACAATGCTCTCCTGTAGCCTACATATGACTTGCAGGTAGCCCCAATGCCCCGCGTGTAGCTAATAAAATTTAATAAAAAACTATTACCCTAATGAAGCCCCGGCGCGCGTTGGTCCTGCAGATTGAGAGTGGTGTAAGCAGCGTGATAATCATCACGGCTCTACGCGTCTCGCGGGGAACGGGGACTCTTCGGCCGCAGAGCTGCGGCTCAAAGGATCCTGCGTCGCAGGGGGGGTGATGACAGCGGCGCGTCAAGCCCCCTGTGCACGCCCAAGTGATATGTACTCGCAGCGCCTCAGCGCATAGCTAGATACATATGGGGAGCAGACAGCGACGGGAATGATCCGTCCTGCCTCTCCCGACTCTGACTGCGCGGCCGACTGGGATAAACGGTCCGGCAAGTAAGAGAGATCGGAGGGCGTCCGCCGCACTGCAGGTGCGCTCCCAGAGTCCACACCGAAGCGGCGGGAGCCGCCCGAGACGCGGGGCCAAAGGCAGATTTCATTAGGGGGATCTCGTTGCCATCCGAATGAATTGCCTGTGCGAGACCCTGAGGGGCCTCTAGTTACCTACCAACCTATGTGGGCCTATCTTCCTTACTCAACACTACTCGGGGGAACTGTAACTACCCTACTAATTATAGGGGGCCCTTATACTAAATACAAGAGAGGGGACCTATTCTACCTACTTAACGACTAGGAGCCCTCTTCTGAATAGATCGCAGTTCAGGAATCTGGGATCTATGGTCATCTGCCTGTGTGTTTGGGACTGGGAACAAAAGAAGTAAAGAGTTCTATACTTTAACCTTTTGATTAGGGAACTGCTTCCAGTACCTCCTTTTCAAAGAAATTGTAATATCTGACTCCATAACATTTGCTACCTGAAGGACAGGAGGCTTATCACAACCTTTCTGTCTGGTGTTATAGCCAGAAAAAACATTGGCTATCCAGAATGGACTATATATGCGTCCCCAGAATAATGGTTTCTCCAATTCTCTATGGACATCATGGGGTTTCCAAGCAGTGGAATCTCTTACAAACAGAGAGGCAGGGTAAGAAGTAAGCCTCCTAGTGTAATTGACATGCAATTCTTTGAAAGACGGACCCGACAGGCTTGATGCAAACACGCAGCGGCGATCTCTCATGTGAACGCCGCTGGGGTTCCTCATTTGCGAGGCTGTGATAAAGTCTATGCTAATTCTTAGATGCGTCTCTGGGTTCACGTGGTCTGTCCGGTCTCAGGACACATTGAAAGTGTATGTTCACCCACCAGATTGCAAGCCTCCATGGAAATGCCGCCTAAGGTACAGCAGGAGGCAGCTAAAGTGATGTGATGGAAGAAGCGGCCAAGTATAAATCTTGGCAGGAAGCTTGCAGAGGGGTCACTTTGACCATGACACAACACTCTCATCCTACCGGTCAATTAAGAACTAGAAAGCTAGAGGCATTAAAAAAAAAAAAAAGCAGCTAATCACAGGGAGAGATGAGGAACAGCAGCAGACTACAAGTCCCAGCAGCCCCTGTAGCTGAGAAGCTACAATGTCTGAAAAGGATGAAGTGTTTTTCAGTATATTGATATTGGTTTAGAAGAATCAAATAAGTTATAGCAACATCACATGTATAATCCCTGCTGGGAGATAGCCTATATATATGTTTGTGTGTGTATAGGACAAGCGATTGTGCTCTCTAGCAGTCAAGTACCCAAAGGAGACTAAGGGCAATATGTATAAATGGGGCTGCGACAGTTTTTCTGCTGCATACTTTGTGCAAAAGTGATTTTAGCTCTGTTCTATAGATGTTTGAACTTTTGCCTCCAAACTTTTGGCACACTTGGCACTGGGCCCCTTGTATTTTTAATACGCGATAGATTTGGGGGTGTGTCATACCACATTCGTAGGATTAGACACATTGATGAATGTTTGATGCCAAACCCAGGCGCATAACAGAACAGCCAGACCAAGTTAAGGGCCGTCTGCCTGAGCCTGAGTTGTCATAGAGGAACTACAATGCGCCTGTATGCATGAACTGCAGAAGTAATAGAGTTCCATACATTCTGGTGCAATTCTACCTGACCTAAAGTATTTAGTAACTGGCATGTCTGTGCAGGATTCCTTAATGTCACCTACATATTTACTATTATTAAAAGAAAGGGAAAAAAAAAAAAGTATTAAAAGTTTAAATCGACCCCTTTTACCATTTTACAAATAAAACAACAAATTTACACATACTTGGTATTGCCGTGTTCATAAAAGTCCGAACTATTAAAATATATCCTCATTTATCCTGGATGCTGAATACTGTAAAAGCAAAAAAATTTCAAATGCCAAAATTGTGAGATTATTTTAGTAATTTAAATTCTCTAAAAATGAAACAAAAGTGATACTAAAAGTCCAGTCGACTCCTAAATGTCGCCTATACAAACTACACTTCATGCACATGCACTTTTGGGTCTTTACAAATTTTTTCCCCCTATTTTCCTCCTCTAAAACCATGGTACACCTCATGGTCCAGTGCGTGACATAATCCAAAAAATATGGTAGGTCACCATCTGAGTGACAGTTTCTAGCATAGCATATTTTAGGTGCACAACTCAGGTATCTTAGGCACATAGCTAGCATGTTTTAGGCGCACAACTGCCTAGTTTTGGTGTACGACTGTTCATGCATATATAGAATAGGGCTATGAAAGTTTTTTGGTGCAAAATATATGGGCATGTCACCATTCGTACATGTACAGAAAAGGAGCGGTTGCCGCCACGTCCATTTTAAGGTTGCAATTAAATGAGTGTTCAGAGCTGAACCGTATCGTCAATGTAACCTATCTTTAATTCTTGGCATGTGCGTATTATTACTTTAGCATGCATTGATTAGTCACACCAATACTTAGGGCATAGCATTTCTCTAGGGGATTATTTCGGTTACCAGAGCATATCTTAGGGCGCATAATTAGGCACATATCAATCTTAGGCGATAGCCTTGCATATTTTAGGCGCAAACTGTACCTAGTTTTGGTGTACGACTGTTCATCCATATATACATATATGTAGAATAGGGCTATGACAATATTTTGGCACAAACAACACCCAAAAATGACGATGCCGAATTCTGACATGTTGCATATGTTTTGCTGTATACATTTTATAAAATTGATTATCCAATGTGAGAATGTGTTTTGTTTTTATAAGTCACAAAAAGTGGTAATGGAAGTGGTAAAAATAGACCAAAATGCTTTTATCTGTGTATAATATTTTCATTAAAAAACTGTTTTTCCAAACATACTTTTTGAGTTATGTCACTTTACTTTGTGTGAACTGATTCTGAAACACGTGTTAGCATCCTCAGAGATATTTACACAGCATCTGAAATGACAAAAGAAGAGGAAAATCCCGGTCAATAATTCTTATGTGTCAAACCTGACTTTATGGGCACAACTCAGGAAGCATAGGACAACCCGTTCGCGAAAATCGCTAATCCCACCAAGGGATGCCAGCGGGCTAGTACGGGCAGTACTCCTGTCAGGGCCCTCATAGAAAAGGGGCCCCACAATATTTAAAAAAAATATAGGAAGTAGTAATGGGCGTGGGAGGCCACTATTTGATTTGGCTTTTCTGGGGCCTGAAACGTTACTTAGATGATTACTGCAGATGATTGATGTTAATAGATGATGATGGACTGTAGTAGTTCACATTGTGAGAAGACATGACTACAGTATACTAGTCGGTGACATCGGCACACCAGGCAACAAAAATTGTCAGAGATCCACGCTTGATTCATTTTGATGAATGTCAAACGATCCATATTATGGGGGGAAAGAAAGATACGTTTGTCAGTTATCACCAGGTCTATAAATAACAAATAGGATTATAAACAGAATTTTTTTCTATGGAATATCTGTTGGATGGGGTCTTATGGAAGAACCCTGACAGCAAATCAACAGTGCTCTTAAATGCCAGCTTTACTTTGCCAATGCCAAATAGGAGTACGAAATTATTTTTTTTTATATGGAATATCTGTTAACGCTGTTTATGGAGAACTTGGCAGCAACAGAGCGACTCGTGAAGTCTTCTTGAATCACAAAATTTAACTACAAGCAAATAGTATTAAAATAGATTTCTTGTATGGAATATCTGTGTTATGGAAGAACCCTGGAGGCAACACTTGCATTTCTTTCAATGGCAGATTTGCGGATGGTGTCATCTTCAGTGGTTGGACCCTCAAAACAGGAGAAATGAACTTTTGGGCACTCTGAATAAAGATGGGAAAAATGCAGCAGCTTATAAAACTATAACTCCATACAAAAGCTGTACAAAACTCCTAACTATTGATGTGTATGATTCCCATAAGCTAGCTGTAACCTTCTTGATTATCTAATTATGCCGTCTATTCTAGTGTAAAAATCGTAGAAAATGGTGATGTTTCTGCAATGCTGGAACGAGACAAGAGGCTGCATTTGTGTTTCCGTACAGAGCAAGTAAGATCCATAATGCGCTTTCAATAGGAAATACGTGTTACATACACATAAGACAGTATTTGATTTTAGCCGCAATGATATCAACTTACCTAGTGGTGACGTTTTTGAACCCCGTCCTGTGCTCTGACTGATTGGGGGACTTGGCCAGCAAACTGAAGGAGGAAGCAGCTGAAATGGGAATAAGCGAACGTAGTGTTACCAAACGCGAATTTTTCCGAACTTGCGGCAATAATGTTTCCATACGGTTCGCTCAACACTAATCGGAGTTAAGGGAGGTTGTCTAGGCAGATTGCATAGATTGTAAACCTGAAGATTAAGGTATAATATGTGGAAGAGCGACCATAGGTGGCTGCATGGTGCTGCCGATAGGTGGCGTACGTCAGGAGACCCGCTAGAAACGTGCCACCGAGAGCCTGGTCTCGGTGGAGGAAGCCCATGGTGTTTGGCGTGTCTAAGCAATTTAGGTTGCTGACCACTGCATAGAAGTACGGACTAATGTCCAGCATTATGGGTTGGCTTTCCCAGAACAGCTGCAGTTGGGGTGGGTGGCTGTTTCCAAAGTTCAGTACCAGGATTCCCAGGCATTATACAAAGCCGTGATCTTCAAGGTTATCTAGGGGTCGTATCTGTTATTTGGATAGTGGAGCCGCGAGGAATCCAGGAGAAGCTCTTGCTCCCAGGGGCTAGTATTGTTGACAAGTAAGAATACTCTGTGGGTTTGGTGATCTGTGTGGTAGACACAGATCACTGGGCAGTGAGGGACTTCGACTGATATTGTAGTTTGTGGTGACGGCCTGATCGGTGTTTCTGTTTATGGTTTTTTGTTTTGTTATCTGTGCCTGGAATAAAGATAGGCTGGTGGAGGCAGTGTTAAACGTCAACTCTGGTGTCAGTGTGCCATATACTGTTTACAAAAGACGGCGATCCAAAAGCTGAAATACCCCCAGGATGGTCCAAGATGGCATCCAAGCAAGTGTTGTCACATATGGTGGAGGATGCTGTGGGGCTCATAATGGGCACAAGTGATATCTGGGAGACACGTGTTGTTCACGAAGTGATACAAAGCTTTTAAAGGGCAGAGGACCTAATTGTGAACGAGTGCCCTAAAAGGTAACAATGTGTGTTAAAAGATTTTGTTGCTGCTACCTGAAATTTTTTTTTGTTTGGCCATGGAGGAACTCCTTGCCACTGATGCAGTTATGAAGGAGTTGAGCAGCTGACGTCACTGGGAGCGAGGATAATAAAAGGATCCAGGACACGCTGAATACAAGACTGAGAGGCTGCTGTGTCACCATAGGGAGACTGCACAAGATGAAGGTTGAGCGATCGTTTAGCGGTGCGCGGAGTCTTCGAGGAGGGGATGTATGTAGAGATTGATGAAGAGGTAAGACATGGTGGTCTTCCTCGCAGCTTTTGAGTGGGTGGCAGTAAGTGAGAGGCTATCTACAGAGCAGTGGGCAGATGTTCTGGCGCCCTATCTGACTGGCAACCCACAGAGGGTGTACTGTGGCTTGTCCCTGCAAGACACAAGAGACAAACTGAAGATGGCGATTTTGGCTAGTCTGGGGTTTGTTTGCAGGAGGATGCAAAGCCAGAAGTGGGGAAAGCAGTTGCTACAGGCAACCAACCTGTTGATTGCTTAAGCGGATGTCCTGTGACCAGGAGGCAGTGTCGTTCGCCAAAGGAGTACACTTCAGGAGAGACCGAGTTACTGAGCGAACTACGTGCTGCCGTTGCCATGGGCAGCCACCTTCATCAGCAGGAGCCTGCTATCACCAAACAGCAGAGGGAGCCATGTTGGAGGTGCCACAGAGTGGAGGTTTGTGCTCCTGACTGCCCTCTCAGGAGGATGCCGGGGAGATCGCAGCTACAAGCCATGGAGTTCCAAGTGGATGGAGCCCCACCCCAGGCTGTCATGGACAGTCAGCAGCTGAGATCCAGACTGAGCCCAGCCATCATACTTGGTAAGACTGCTCCAGTGGGGTTGGTTATGTGCTGTGGGACTGACGGTCATGTGTCTGATCTATGTGAGGACTTGGCTGGGCGGAGACCCAAATATACTGACAAGCCAGAAGAGTCCTGAGAGCAGTGGACTTGCAGAGTCTGATGGACTTGGTTCCTTACATGCAATTGTGCCTATTGAAAATGTTATGAATGGGACAAATAGGCCTGTGATCCATGACCAGGTCACACAGCCTGAGCAGGGGGATGTTAGCTGTGTGACAGAGTTAGCTCCAGTTACTGCATCACTGTGTGAACAAGTGGCTAGAGATGCTGCAGCAGAGAGCAGCTCAGGTCTGTGCTGGGTGTATCACAGAGGATGTGTGTCCTGTGATGAAAACCTAGGAATATGAGTGCCCGGCAGCTGTGTGCGAATTGTCTGGTTTTCAGTCAATAAATGTGTCTACCAATGACCCCAGCACACTGTTTGTATGAGAAGGTAACCTACAAGTTGCAGGTGTGCCCCTAGTGGTAATGGTGGACAACAGCACAAGTAGTGCCAGTATCATGGGTCCAGTGATTGATGGCCCCCAGTTCTGTCCTGATGTGTTGCTGGAAAGGGAGAAGGCAAACCCTGGAAATAAGTGCTCTGCTGCTATGTAAGAGACTGGTAGTAAGAGTGTGAATGTGCTGGTTATTGACCATGGGAAACAAACACTCTGAAGAGTCTCATTTGTAGTGTGAAAGTAGACACTGTGATATGTCAGTGCTTCAGTGTAATGATGATACTGATTATTCAGATGGAAATTATGGAAAATCCTGTGTAAAGAAAACGTGTGCCAAGGCAGATTTAGTTGGAGATCAGAATATATTGACTTTTTGTGTCAAGCATTGAAATTTGTACTCTAACACAACGCATTTCGCTTCCAGGATCAATGGTACCTGCAAACAACAGGAACTGCGATGGGTACGCCTGTCGCATCCACGTTTGCCAATCTCTTTCTAGCCAGTTGGGAAGAGAGATATGTCAGGAATACGCGTAATCCCTGCTTGAAATACATTGTAGAATGGTCGAGATTTATCGATGACGTGTTGGTCATTTGGTCAGGCACACAACAACAATTTCACAAATTTGTAGCATATTTGAACGTCAATGATATGAATATGCAATTTACATCAACATTTGGAGATAAGGAAGTTGAGTTTTTAGATGTAGTGGTTATGTTAAAAGAGGATAAAATTGAAACAAAAGGTTATCGTAAACTAACTGCCACCAATGCACTTTTACATAATAAGAGTTTTCATCCGCCACATATTATGAAAAGTTTACCATATGGCCAATTTGTTAGGCTTAAAAGAAATAATAGTAATTATGGTGATTTTGTGGAACATTCTACCGAACTAATGAATCGTATGAGAGAGAAGGGATATAAAGAAAATAATCTTTCACATGCATTTCAGAAGGCAGTTAAAATATAGAAAAGAACTCTTGAAAAATAAAAATACCAACAAACAGAATCAAATCGAGCGTAGTATTTTTACTTTTGGATATAAACCCTTAGCGGATAGAATAAGAAACACCATAAGAAGACACTGGCATATACTACAAAGTGACTCCCAATTAAAAGAAAAAACAGAACAATTGCCAATAATTTCATTTAAAAGATGTAAAAATTTGAGAGATGAATTAGTGAAAAGTAGGTTGTTATCCGACGAAAAATTGGTTGGAAAAATCTATACCACAAGGGAATTACAAATGTGGCAGCTGCTCGTTTTGCAAATATATGGATACCAAATCTGAATTACAGCTGGGTGAAATAACTTGTAGAGTAAAAACAGCTATTACATGTAGGTCAGACTTCGTGGGAAAATGGGCCATATGGTGTAAATGTGGATTCTATTATATAGGAAAAACTATAAGACCTTTATTCAAAAGAATAAGGGAACACATTTATTTGTTAAACAGGTAAAGGGGCCCCTAGGTTTATCCAACATATGAGAGAGGTACATGATAATATTTCGGATTCGCGGTTTGCAGGTTTACAAAGAGTGTTTTCACCAGCAAATGGGATAAATGGACATACCCGACTTTTACAATGTGAGGCTCAATGGATCCTGAGGACGGAGGCATTGGGAAGAAATAGGTTAAACGATCGAACGCTATCTTTTTTCTGTATAAAAGGTTTTTTTAAGGTTGTTATATTTAATATTTCTTTTTTACATGTTTGAATGGGGTCATGTGACCCAGACAACGGGAAGTTAAAGGGCGGGGGAACCCGTTCCCTAGGCTAGAAGAAGCGCGAGCAAGCGCGAAACAGCTGTAGCCTTTTTGAACGCATCCAGTCTGCCCCCCCACGGAATTGTGCCAAAAAAAGGGAAGATTTTAAACGTCGTAGGGGTGGTGCCGTTTTTTATCTTTACTATCCACGTGAATTTAAAGGGACTGAAATTTTTACCAACAGAGCACCACGGAATACTAATTATATGTTCGGGGAAAAGCTGTATCATTTAAGCTGAGGGGGCTTCCCGGGGCATTAAAGGGGTTTATCTTACAAAACATTTTCCAATTAGGGGGACAGTAAAAAAAAGCATTTTGTAATTGAGTTCATTACCTCGTCATTGGTTTTAGAAATATAAGCCTCTGTAAAACTGTCTTTTATTTCTGCGTTGCTGGTCAGAACCCCCTGGGTCGATTCGGGCACCCTAGACACGCCCCCTGCACTGTGATTGGTGGCTGACATTTAATTCAGCCTGTTGGGATACGCCCCTAGACGGAAAACCCCCACCACCCCCCTGCGCGTGTTTGGGCTGCCTGCACACTCGGTTTACCCCCTTGACTTTTAAAAAATCGTAGTGAAACCAAAATCTCTGGCCTATTTACATCCCCAGCTTAGGGTCAATGTTCTGGGCAATTACGGTGTTTAAGGGCTTTTGCCCAAAGGTTATTCACCTCCCCACAATCCGTCCTTAACTGCACTTGGAAAAAGAAGGGTTCTGTTCCTTGATCAATACAAGCCCCGCCCCCTTTTTGAAATCATCACCCCTATTGTATAATATAAGGATTCAACCCTGGTCTGCAGAGGCTTGTTTAAGGTAGGCTTAGGTGATCAGCCCACAAGAAGAGGTTTGGGCGTTCAAATTTTATCTAGTGTTTTGTTTTATTTTTATTTAAAATTTATAAAACATATGAAAAAATAAAAATAAATTGGAAAATCTATAATTTTATTCAAAACACACACAAAGCCCCCTATATAGTGTCCCATCCTTGCATTAACCAAGCATTCCAACATAGGATACAATGCTTATTCGGGGGATGAGAAATGTATAGGGGAGCCTTTTTATGTTTAAAATTTTATCATATTTGGAAATTAACTATATATTTTAGGGCTCTTACTATTGTAGAAATTTTGGGGGAAAAAAAAAATATCCCGTAGGACTAAACTCCAAACCCCTTGTTTAAAAAAATAAGTCTATCACGCTCAAACCCCTCACACCACCCAAGTCAGTTTCAATGACAGGGCCCTTCTCGAAAGGATGTGCTTCTCCACAGCACTGCAGGGAAACGGGGTCTAAACGTGCTGGCTTTCAGTTGGGGGTAAACTAAGAATTGAAAGTTGCTTGCTGGAGTTTAGAGCCTCAAGGCTGTAGACATAAGCAGGCAGGAGGCTACAGAGCTGTTATATCCAGACAACCTTCTGCTTTAAACAAAATGATGATGTCACAGTTCTTCAGTGAGGGGAGACACGCCTCCTGGGAGGAGAGACACGCCTACGACAGGAAAACCACGCCCCTGTATTTCAAACTCAATCTGAGAAAATTAGCTGGAGAGCACGAGCAGCTCAAACGATAACACCCCATTAACTCTTTCTTACACGATTGGATCTGGATTGTGCCACTGCAGGGAATGAAGAACATGGTTGTGCTGGGACCTGTAGTGCAGCTGAGGTCACTTGCTCCAATGGTTGCTGTGTTTCCAGTAGCTTTTACTGCAATGGCTGCAGTGACAGTGAGGGAAAAAGTGTGCTGCTAGACCCAGAAAAGAAGAGGGTTTGCTCAGGTGCTAGTGAAGGACAGGTGAGCGTATTTGAATACTCAGATAGTAAAGAGGAGCCTGGTTTTGAGGCAACTGATAAATTTTCCCCAGAGGTTACGGAAAATAGTAACAGTATCACAGAGGTGGTATGTCCTGTGGTTTGGGGAGACTTACCGGCGGGTGCCATTTGCAGCCAAATATCCACTAGAGCTACTGGTGTTAAGTGTCATTGAGTTGCCTAATGTGAACACAGCAAGTTTGGTGTATATGTGGGAGAACCATAAAGATGACCCGGTGGCTATGATCCCATTTATAAATGTGTCTGCCATTGACTACAGTGCACAATGTGAATTTGACTCACAGCAAGATATAGGAGTGACCCTGATAGAGGTTGAAAGTTCTCCCTTAGGGGCTGTAACGGGGATATGAAGGGAACATCTCCACACATTGCAACAGAGGGTCTGCAGAGCTGGTAAGCAGAGGTGTGAAGAGGGGAATGTGTCCTCTGGCACTAGTGAAATGCCAGGTAATGTTGCCATTGTCGAGGTTAGCAGTGTGAACCCTGCAATTACTAGCATGCATGTTATGGGGACTACGGTGGGTCCTAGTGCAGCAGAAGTTAGTCCGTGAGGACCATAGAACTGGTAAGGAAGAAAAGTTTGGGTCTCATCATAATCCTGCAGACAAAGAGGTAGCAGGTTTGGGCTAAGGTGCGCCCCAAGCAGCTATAGTGGATAGCGAACCTGAGAGGTGTGTTGTGCTTACAGCTTCCTGTGCAGCTAGTGTGGTTGCTGGGGCCAAGCAAGGGTCTTTTGCTTATGTGAGACCTAAAATAGTGAAGGCACCACCCAGTGGACACAAGGACAAGCTAGTCCGTGTGTGGGAGAATGCTATAAGTTTTGATAACACAGGTACTGGGGTTGTCAGTAGTAGCGGGGTAAAGGTGTTGACTTTGATGTTCCAGAGCAGGGATGTGTGGTGCCACTTATGGAAAGTGGCTATGACCGGTCTGTTGCCCATTATGGGAAGAGTATATGGTATGAGCCCACAGCTGAGCTTTACGTGAAAAATGTTGTCTCTGCCAATGAAGATGTAGAGAAGACATCTTTATGGTCTTTATCAAAGAGGGGGATATGTGGCAGAGCGACCATAGGTGGTCGCATGATGCTGCCACTAGGTGGCGTACATCAGGAGACCCACTAGAAACGTGCCACCAAGGGCCTGGTCTCGGTGGGGGAAACCAGGTGTTGTCGGTCAGCAACATTAGGTTGCTGACACTTGTATGTATTACGGCTGATGTCCAGCCATTATGGGTTGGCTTTCCCAGAACAGCTGCAGTTGGGTGGGTGGCTGTTCCCACGTTCCAGTACCAGGATTTACCAGGCCTATACAAAGCCTGTCTCTCAAGGTTATCAGGCTAGTATTGCGACAGTAAGAATGCTGTGGTTTTGGTGGTCCTGTGTGGTAGACACAGATCACTGGGCAGTGAGGGACTCACTGTATGTGTATTTAGTGGCTGGACGGCCTGAGGTGTTCTGTTTATGGTTTGTTTTGTTATCCTGTGCCGGAAAAAAGCTGGCTGAGGCCAGTGTTCTACGTCAACCCTGCTGTCAGTGTGCCTATACTGTTTACAAAAGACGGCGATCCAAGAGCTGAAATACCCCCAGGATGGTCCAAGATGGCATCCAAGCAAGTGTGAGTCATCATAAATAATAATAGTAATCATTATTTGCCAAAGACAACAAGTGCCCAACTTCCGTACAAACTTATTGTTTAAACTTAGCTTTTATTTTCAAAGTATTTGTCATAGTTGTTTCCAAACCAAAGAAAGTTAAAACCCCCACTCCTAACATTTCCCTATCTGTAGTGTATTATTACTGTCTTATGTGTGGAAAGTCTGACTTTTCAGTTTCTTGTATAGTATCATGTCTGATGAAGAGAGCTAGTACTCTCAAAAGCCATCAAGAATAGTAATTTAGGCTCTAAAAGGTTTCGCCTGAATTCTTTGCTCATCTACTACTTTCTATGGCTAACATGGTACAGCATTATACTACAGTACTATTACTTTAATCCATTTTAACAGTGGAGAAAATAAGTATTTGTTTTTGCCAGTTTGCCGAAATACAAAGAATGGAGAGATCTGTAAGCTCCCTCCAAAGATTTTTGATTGGGTTCAGGTCTGAAGACCAGCTAGGCCACTCCAGGACCTTGAAATGCTTCTTACAGAGCCACTCCTTAGTTGCCCTGGCTGTATGTTTCGGGTCATTGTTCTGCTGGAAGAACCAGCCATAACCCATATTCAATGCTCTTACTGAGGAAAGGAAGTTGTCAACAAAAATCTCACGCTACATGGCCCCATCCATCCTCCCTTTAACACATGGCAGTCACCCTGTCCCCTTTGCAGAAAAACATGTCCAAAGTATAATGTTTCCATCCCCATGCTTCACAGTTGGGACGATGTCCTTGAGGTTGTACTCATCCTTCTTCCTCCAAACACAGCGAGTTGATATCAAAAAGTTCTATTTTGGTCTCATCTCTCCACATAACCCTCTCCCATGCCTCTTCTGGATCATCCAGATGGTTATTGGCCAATTTCAAATGGGAATGGACACGTTCTGGCATGAGCAGGGAAACCTTGCGTGCCCTGGAAAATTTTAATCCATGATGGAGAAGTGTTTAACTAATTGTAATATTTTAGACTGTGGTCCCAGCTTTATTCAGGTTATTGATCAGGTCCTCCCATGTAGTTCTGGGATGATTCCTGACCTTTATCAGAATTATCCTTACCCTACGAGGCAATATCTTGCATGTACTTCCAGACCAAGGAAGATTGACAGTCATCTTGTGTTTTCTAATAATTGCGCTAACAGTTGGTGCCTTCTCATCAAGCTGTTTGCCTGTTGTCCTGTAGCCCATCCCGGCCTTGTGCTGGTCTACAATTTTGCCTTTGGTGTTCTTAGACAGCTCTTTGGTCTTGGCCATGGTGGAGAGGCTGGAGTGTGATTGAGTGTGTTGACAGGTAACAAATGCAGAGTAGGAGGGCCTCTTGAAGAAAAACTTACAGGTCTGTGAGTGCCAGAATTCTTGCTGGTTCGTAGGTTGTCAAATATTTTTTTCCTGTAATAAAATACAACTGAATTATTATAAAATCATACAATGCGATTTTCTGGATTTTTTTTTTAGATTATGTCTCTCACAGTTGAAGTGTACCTATGATAAAAAAAAATCAGACTGTCACATCAGAGGAGGTGCAGTGGGCCCTGACTGCAACCCAGCCTATTGTCCCTGCCTACTTGGAATGCTGCCCTAGATGGCAGACCCCAACTAAGTGGCAAACCCTACGCAACTAAGTGCAGGGCCATCAGGAAAAAGCAAGGTCGATCAGTCCGGGTCAAAAACAGTACGGGTACATTAGGCCAAGAATCAGAAGACAGAAGAATAACTAGAAACAAGCCAGGAGTCAGAACACTGTCAGGAACGAGGTACCGAATAAGGAGACAAATCTAGGTCAAGAACAAAAGCCGAGATCAGGTAATCAGGAACGCGTAATATGGGAACACAGAGGAAACCAGCAGGGAGAACCTTTCACAGGCAAGGACAGCAAGTTCTGTGGAGGTTTAAATGATGTACCCGGACACCGCCCCAGCAGCCGATTGAAGCGGTCTCCGGGCCCTCCTATTGGCCTGTGTGACACCCCCTCTGTTCTGAGGAGAAGGAGAGCTGTCAGTCTTAGGCTCATTAGCAAGGCTTCTCCCAGGGTGTGTCACCAGGCCAAGTGAATTAACCCCTGCAGAGCATTATACCTTAGAAGCAGGTACGTGAGTCGTGACACATACCTCTCCATTCTTTGTAGGTGGGAAAACTTGAAAAATTGCCAATGGATCAAATACTTATTTTCCCCACTGTATATCTTACAAACACTGTTTCCTTTCAGTGATATTTTTCATGAAAGGTCTATCTTGTGAGTGTCTGCACTGTATTCACACTTCCAAATGTTAAAACTCACAAAAAACATGTCCTCTCCCCATCATGTTTTACCATAACCTTGGCATCTTAAGGAAATTAGGGCAAAAAAATGTCAAGTTTATCTTGTACATAAGGCAGATCTCAATGGGATTTAAAAGAGTTGTTCATGGAACCCTAAAAGAAAGAGGTTATTGTCAAATGACTTGCCTACTGTAAGTTTTCATTAATCTCAATGTGATGTTATGTGTGTTAATTAGTGCTTTTCTATACTCTTTTGCTCTGTAAAACTAGAAGCCCTGGAATCCTTTGCTGGGCTGTCTATCTTCTTCCTTTCCAACCATAGTTCCATTCCTTTCACTGTGTGAGTTCCATCCCCAAATACCGCACTTTTACTCCTGCATTTTTGCCCTTTCTTACATGCTGTAGTCATATCAAACAATCTTCCTCTCCTTATCTCTCCCTTTTTACATAACCTTCATAGAAAATAAGGGGGACATGTATGAACTTCGGCGCGTCGAAGCTACTGTTTTCACGTTTTTTACCGTGAAAGCTGCGGCCGATGTATGCCGGTGCCGAAGTGCGCTCATACATGCGTGCAAACTTCGATGCCTCCGGCAGACAGACCACATTGAAATAGGTCTGCCTGATGGAGCTGTAATGCACCTCACTTTACCAACCCGCATTCATATATGCGTCTGAGTTTTCGAATGTGAGGCATCCCTCCCTAGAACGCCCACAGAACGCCCCCCAGTGGGGCCCCTTAAAAGTGGCGAAGCTTTCACCTAATGCCCCTAACCATAGGGGGATGTTCCGATAAGGACCGGCCAGTGAGGCATTATAACGCCAGAAAAAAAAAGGAAAAGCTTTGGATCATACATGCCCCCTAAATGTTTTTATCAAAAATGGAGTCCAAGAAATAAAAAGGTGGCAAGTGGGACTTCAACTTTGCCCCTGTTCACCAGAAGTTTTTAGGGGTCCCACTTTTGGGCGGTGAGGGTCCCCACCATGCAAAAGATAAATGTGGCTTTGACCACCTTTTAAACCCCTTCCCCAAAATTGGAATACCCGTACATCCAAGGGAATGACTTCCCGAAATTGACGAAAAGTACTTTTTGGCCCCCCTTGAGAAGCCCCAGAATTTTAGCATTATACCGCTGAAAATCACGCTGGCCCCCAAATGTAGAAGAAAAGAGGGGGGCACACACTTTTGGTAGATAGGGATTTCATGGAAACCCCTCGGCAATAGTCCAGAATATAGAAAAATCCATGGCACCCCTTATGCAGTTGAAAAAGGAATTTATTGAAGAGACAATTTTTATCCAAGATCAACTCTCCATTAAATGTACAAATTGCACGAGTGGATTAACAAGAAATTTCCCATGGTGCAACATCCAGGCTGCCTCTGACATCATTCTACCCGGACGTGCCCTGTTACCATGGTCGGACATAGTGATTAACAGTTGCCATGGAGAGCAGTACTGCTGTGTACTGCTCTCCATTGTAACAGTGATATATAGATTACTGATACAAGTCCCCTATCGAGATAAGTACAATAAAAAAATGAAAAAGTAAAACTGAAACACAAAAAAATAAAAACAATACACCAGCCTTTTATGCTTTACAAACGCCAATAACCACAAAAAAGACAAAAAATAAAGTACCCTATAGAGTTTTCATGTTATTTAACCCACACAGTGAACGCTGTAAAAAAAAAAATCACAGAATTGAGGTTTATCATTTATTCTGCAGTACATAAAATGGAATAAAAAGCAATTGAAAACTCATATAAACACTTAAGTGGTGACAATAAAAACATCAGCTCATTCCACAAAAAATCCCTTTTACAGCTCTATATGGAAGATATGAAAATAGCGATACATAAAAATTGTTTTATTCAATAAAAATGCTTGTCTTTTTGAAGCACCTCAGCTTAAACAAAACTAATAAATTGGGATAAAAGCCGTAATCGTTATCGACCCACATAGTAAAACAAACTTAAAATAAAGCACATGATGAGAACATTTTCTCCCATTTTACAAGTCACTGTTTTGAAACCCCACATGGAATATTGTGTACAGTTTTGGCACCATGCACAGGAATACATTGTAGAGCTGAACAGGGACAAAGGGGGGCAACAAAAATAATAAAAGGACTGGGTGGACTACAGTACACAGAAAGATTGGGGAAGATTAGGTTATTTAGTTTTTGAGAAAAGAAGGCTCCGGGGGGACAATTTAAAAAATTTGTTTAAATACAACAAAGGTCAAAATAGAGATCTCTCCCCAAAATTTATTTATACACCCGGCTGTATCTAGAACAAGGGGGGGGGCATCCTTTAAAAGCTTTGAGGAACGAAAAATTTCTACAAAAAAACATAGAAAGGGATTCTTTACTGTAAGAAGTGGATTTTGGAATTCCTGCCAGAGGGATGGACCTGGTGAATTCAATAACTGGTTCAAAAAGGGGTTTGGTGCATTTCTGGAGCGTAATAATATAACAAGTTTTAGTGACTTGGGTTCAGGAGAGGGGGCCCTTGATCCGGGATTTTTTGATTGCCAATTGGAGTCAAAGGAAAGGGAAATTTTTTCCCCAAAATTTGGGGAAAATTGGGGTTTTTTACCCCATTGGGGGGTTTTTCCCTTCCCCTTGGGGTCCAACCCCCTTAGCACAACAGGGTGAACTAGGGTGGACGGGGCTTGGCCTTTTTTTTGCCTTTCCCCAAAAATGAAACAAAGGGAAAATCTTTTCCTTTAACTGGGACTCCCCCCTACCCCTTTTAAACCGTGCCCGGGGAAATTTAGGCAAGTTCCTATCACTCCTGATGTTTTGTATCGAATTTTACTCCTTGTGAGGTAAATGTTTGTTAGGGACTCACCCGTACCGGGTTTCCCCCTTTACGTATTTTTGGGGGGTTTTGGCCCTTAAAAAATTTTTTTATCAAAAATTTAAAACCCAAGAATCCCCGGTTTTTTTATTTTTTTTCCCCTTTAAAAGTAATTGCATTTTTAAAAATTTTCCCTTTACCCTTTATGTTTTACTTTGTTTTTTTTGTGCCACGATATTTTTATTAAAAAAGGGTTCCAGGGAGCCTCTGAAAAACATTTTTAACCCCCCCGTGCCCCGTTACCTGGTCGGGAAAATAGTGATTAACAATTGCCATGGAGAGCAACGCTGTGTACTGCTTTCCATTGAAAAACAGGATATATATTTTACTGTAGTGTTGGGCTTTTATTACGAAAAAGTTGAAATCGGCACAGTTTTTATGTTGATCGAAATTTTTAGATCATGCTATAATTTGGTTAAAATCTGTGCACATCTATTAATATTGTGCCTTTTTTTGGCGTTTCCTTCTTTTTTGGGGGCCCGCAAATCGCTTACAGAATAAGCAGGGGGAATGTGTGTGTCGCGTCAGAATGGATGGTAGGGTTGCGATTGGCTGGAAAAATCACTACCTCTTTTTTACACAAAACCCTTCCTTTTCAGATCATGTCTCTCACGCTCATATATAGGACTTGGCTTGCCGTTCCAAACAGCTCGCGAAATTATTCTTTTCTTCACAAAAAAGCTCTACTGTTACTTACCCTTAAAACTTAGTTAGATAAGATTGGAAGATTTATGTATTAGGTGGAGAATTTTAAAGGGGGCTTCAACCACGTAAATCCGAGGGGAGAGCGGGGGAGGGGGGGGGGCACGGGGCGAACACAGACAACTCTATAAAAATCTGGTATAGTTCACCAAGACTTAGTGTGACATTGCCCTGAAATAGCTTTATTTTAAATTTTCTATTAAAATATTTCCTGATTTTGGGCACCTAAAAATTTTAGGAACACATCTTTTAAGAAAAGCGGGTTCTTTTTTTTAAATTGCAAAACCCACTTTTTTTTACCCAGTAACATTTCAAATGGGTTTTTGTTTTTTTTCCCAATTTTGCCCATTCCACTTTTTTTGATATAGCCACCTTGCAGTTAAATTAGAATCCGAATTTTGTAGCGCACAGGTTTATATGCCAAAAAACTTTTATTATCCGAAACATTACAGATCGGGTTTTTTTTTTTTACTTTGGGGCACAAGCTTTTATTTTATTGAGGCACCTTCATTAAATTGAATACACAAATTTTTAGTCACCAAGGGGAATTGAAAGGTGCCAAAAATACCTTTTAAAAACCGTAACATTCAGAAAGGGGTTTTTTTCACTTTTGGTCATTTTAAACTTTTTTGAAAGATTACTTTGCAGTTAAATTTTAATCCACAATTTTTTTTGATTTGAGGGATTTGGAATACTGTATTGCCTCTTTTAAAAAAAGAGATTTTAAAAAATCTTCCAACCTTTCCCAAAATTTTTTTATTTCTGAAAAGGGGCGAAAATTTAAGTGGTAAGCAGCAAAGGGGGGTCGGACTGGGTAGAGGGACGAGAGAGGGCTCCCTTTCCCGTGCTGGCGACAACACGCAAGCCAGCGGTATCAGTTGCAGGGCCGTCAGGCCCGTCATCGCGGGCGGGGCCCGTAATCTCAGTAAAGAACACGTGCCAATCTTCCTTTAGTGGTTAATGCAACCTGCTCCGCGTCTTACCTCCCGTCCTCCCAGTCACGCCCCAAAATTTTGTCATCGCATCATCAGCATCCGCCCCAAAAGAAGGCCCAAATGTCAACTCGTGACCCACCCTGTGGAAAACCCTTTTCTGAAAAACCTCTTTGATGACAAAAAGCGGTTGGGGTCAGAAGGCTGTTTTTAAAGATCAAGAGGCCAAAGAGGGTGATTTTCTCTGCTCTGACGCCCAGTTACTAATGCCATCAGAGGAGGAGAAGGAAGCTGGTCAATCGGCAAAAATCCCGGGCGTCGGCAACGCCTTGCAGTCCCTCTGCTTGTAGCCCGCAGCTCCTGGATGCAGAATGTCAGGACGACGAAGTCACCTGTGTTGATGATGAATGACGACATTGCGGATCCAACGTGGTCTTTTCCGCAGACTTTGCTCGCGAGCGCGTCCGCCCTGGACGAGCAGGAAGACGATGGGGTAGTGTCAGTCCGGGTTCCGCCTCAAAAAGGGAGAGGGCGGTCGCAGAAGTCCGCTGATATATTCCGCCACCACGGTCAGCGCAAACCCCGCTCCTCGCTTATCGCCATCAAAAAAGTCCAGGACCTCTCAAGCCTGGGCCTTATTTGAGCAAGCCTCTGATTCACCCAGCGATGTCATATGCCGCCTTTGCCAGTAAATGCATAAGTAGAGGCAAGAACCTTAGGTGGTTAACCACCACCAACATGTCTAGTCACATGCAGCGAATGCATGAGCTGAAATGGAGGCAACACTTGGCCAAAAAAGGCCAGACCGACGCCAGGCCTCCAACCACTGTCACACCCTCTGTCTCCGCCTCCTCCTCCTCCGCCACCTACCAAGCATTCCTCAGCTGCCCCATGTCTCTCAGAGTCATGATCAGGGATCAGCCTCCGCTTCAGCCTCCACCGTCGCCCGAGTACCACCAGCACCACCAGAGACCCATCCTACCCCTTCTCCTTCCGCCAGTTTGACGACCTGCACGCCGTACAGCGGCCAGTCTAGCAGCCAGCCTTCTGTCTTCCAGGTTTGGGAGCAGAAGAAACACTTTAACCCAAAATGCCAAAAGCCTGAATGTCGGCATTGCCAGGCTTTTGGCCTTGGAAATGTTCCTTTCCGTCTGGTGGACACAGATGGGTTCCGCCACGTCATGGCCCTCGCCTGCCCCCAATACCAGATGCCGAGCAGGCATTTCTTTGCCAGAAAAGCCGTCCCTGCCCTGGCCAGTCACGTGTCATCTAAAATTTCAAGCGCGTTGTCTGCATCTGTGGCCGGAAAAGTCCATCTGACCACCGACACATGGACTAGTAAGCACGGCCAAGGCCGCTATATCTCTGTGACAGCTCACTGGGTGGCTCTCAGGCTCGGCGCACGCTCTTCAAAACCGCAGGGATGGTGCAGGGTTCTTTCCCCCAAGGTCCTCTGGTGGCATCACGTGCCCAGAGAAACCAGGCCGTGTTGAAATTAATCTGTCTTGGAGACCGTCCACACACAGGTCAGGAGCTGTGGGCGGCTCTCCGCAACGAGAACCTTGTGCCAGGCAAGGTGGTGTGCGATAACGGTCTAAATCTGCTGGCCGCCCTTAAGATCGGTAGGCTGGAGCACATCCCTTGCCTGGCACATTATTATTATTATTATTATTATTATTATTATTATTTATTTTAAAGCGCCATTGATTCCAGGGCGCTGTACATTCGAGGGGGTTACATACATTACATAAGTCAAACGAGTACAGTGATAAGGGATAATGACAATTGGCATGACAGAGGGAGAGAGGACCCTACCCGCGAGGGCTTACAATCTACAAGGAGGGGGAAAGAGACAGGAGGTGAGGGGCAGACATGTCTGTGGAGGAAGTAGTGACAAGTTTAGTGAAGGTTATAGGCAAGCCTGAAAAAAATGGGTTTTCAGGTTGCTTTTGAAGCTGGTGAAAGTGGGGGGAGAGTCTGATGTGTTGGCAGTGATTTCCCAAATGTGGGGCGGCACGGGGGAATCTTTGGAGACGGTTGTGTGAGGAGCTGATAAGGGAGAGCAAGGAGAAGGTCCTGTGAGGAGCGGAGAGTGCGTGGGGGGAAATATTTGGAAATTAGGGCAGAGATGTATGGAGGGGGAGAGGTCATGGAGAGCCTTGTAGGTCATGGTTAGTAGCTTGAAATGAATTCGCTGGGCAATGGGAAACCCCCCCAGGGGGAAGGGATTGGCGAGGGGAGAGGCAGAGGAGTAGCGAGGAGAGAGGGGGAAAAAGGGAAGGGCGCAGAAGTTAAGGATGGTTTGGAGGGGGGCGGGGTCCCTAGCTGGGGGGCCCCATGAGAAGGTTTGTTGCAGTAGAAAAAGGCCCGGGAGATGCCAAGGGATGGCCCCAGCATTTTTGTAGTGTCATAGCCCAAGGGGAAAGAGCGGGGTGCAGAGTGTTTTTCAGGTGGAGGCGGCAGGCAGAGGTAAGGGTTTGGATGTGTGGTTTTAAAAAATAAAGGGAAAAATTAGGATTAACCCCCAAAACAAACGGGACTTGTGGGGCCCGGGGAAAGTGTGAGCCTTGACTGTAAAGAGAGATCAGGGGGAAGGGGGAGGGGTTGGATGGTGGAAAGGGGGGGGGGTTTTTGTGGTTTTTTTTCTCCACATTTAGTTTTTTTAGCTGATGAGAAAAGGAGGAAAAAGGAGGACAGGGCAGTCCCGGGGTCCCGGGGGGTTTGAGAAGTGGGCCTCTGGGCCAGGGGATGTAGAGTTTGGTTCATCAAACATACAGGGGTTTGGGAATGAAAGCCCTGTGAGGTATGAGCCCACCCAGGCCAAGGGTGTAGATAGAGAAGAGTAGTGGACCCAGGGGCTGACCCCCGGGGGACAAACAGGGGGAGGGCCCGGGGGAGGAGGTGGAAAACAAAGAAAAGAGAGACGCTTTAAAAGTTTCCCATCATGGGGGTACGAGGAGATCCAGGGGAAAAAGCCCAAATCCTTTATGCCGAGGGGGGAGAGGAAATTTGGGAGCAGGAGGGGGAAAGGGCGACAGTGTCAAAGGCAGAGGGCAGGTTTTAGGAGGAGGAGCACAGAGTAGTTTGGCCCTGAGCTTTAGCAGTTACTAGATCATTTGGGGGACTTTGGTTTTTTTTGGGGGGTTTTGGTTTGGTGGGTGGGGTCGAAAACCCGGGTTGTAATGGGGCAAGAAGAGAAATTGGAGGAAGGGGGTTTGGGGGGACAGGGTGAAGATAGACGTTGCTGCTCGAGGAAATTTGGGGAAACAAAAAGGGAGCGTGAGATGGGGCGTAGTTTTGGGCAGAGAAGAAAAAGGGGGGCAAGGGTTTTTTTTTTTAAAGGTTTGGGGGTGATAGCACATGTTTCAAAGGCAGAAGGGAAGATGCCAGAGGTTATGGGTTTAAAAAGGTTTAATGGGTGGGGGAGTGCTGGGGTGATAGAAGCAAAAAAGGTCTGGGATGAGGTGGGGATGGCCCGTGGGTCCAAAACTACAGGTTAAATGAGGTTGGATTTTACAGTAAGGAGGAGGGGGCTTGTCATGAGTGACCGTTGGGGAAGCAAGTTTAAAGGGGGGGGAAAAAGATTGCAAGGGGGAAAAGGGGGGGTGGTGGGGACGCGGGCTTGGGAAGAAAATTTCTTTTTCTGGAATTTTTTGAAGGTTGATCTTTTTGGGAGGAAGTTTAAAGCAAAGTCATCTGCGAAAAGGAGGGTTTGGGGGGGAGGAAAGGGGTTGGGAGGAAAAAGAGAGTTGGAAGGTTTTTAAAATTTAAATTGCTGGGGTTTTGGGACAGGGAGGAATTAAAAGTGGTGAAATAAAAACTGTTTTTGGGGGTGAGGCGAGTGCGGACTTAAAAAGTCTTTCAGTGAGTGTTTTTTAAAGGGCAAAGTATCAAAGGGGTGAGTTTTTTTTTCCAGCACATGTCCGGCACTGTCCCTGGGGAAACCTTTTCGTCCCCCAAAAATTTTTTAAGAGCTACCCGGGGTTTGGGTTTCCCGCCCGGGAAAAAGGCCGAGGTCTGAGTTCGCACTTTCCCGCCGTTTCGCACCCTGCTTCGTCCCCCCCGCTGGATGCGTTGCAGCGTCAGCTCGGGCCTTCCCCCTAACCCTTTCCCCCCATAGTTACCCTGGCCCAAAAACGCTGGAATTCCCCCCTCCCAATGCTCCCCCGGGTTGTGGGAAACAGTGCCCATGGGCCCCTTACGCAGTACGAAAGTGACACAAAGGCCTGACACGCCGCGGGGCGGGCCTCGGTGGGGTTGACCCCCCGAGTGTGGAGGGAGGGGAAAGAGCTCTGCACCATCCCCGCCAGTTTTTAAGAAGCCACCAAAAGGGTCAGTGCGGACGATGCCCTTGTCAGCATGAGCATTGTGGTGATCTTAGTTCTGGAACATCATTGGACACTCTGAAACAACAGGTCCCGCCAGCGACGGAGGAGGAGACGGACACAGATGCGGACACGGAGTCTTTCTCTCCGTCGAATCCACAAGGCCCGACAGTTTTTCTCAATTTTATCAGTCTTAAATTGGGCCCATGGTTCGGGGTCCAGGGCTAGTGCAAGGCAGCGCATGAGCTCTCAGGGTGCATCATCTCAGGCAAGTCAGGGCTGTGTGGAAGCGGAGGAGGAGGAGGAGGAGGTATTCCTAGACACCGACGTTGCTAACGTCCTTACCTTGGAAAGAGGTTGGCGCAAATTGAGGGGGAGGAGGAAGATGAGGAAAGATCATTTTGCTATGCCCCTCGACCCAGAGGCTGGGAAATCAAGGCCCCCATCTCTCACATGAGTGCTTGGATGCTCCATTTTCCTCCAACATGATCCCGCTTTAAAGGCCATCAAAATGAAAAACAGTTACTGGTTGGCCAACCTCCTGCATCCCCGTACAAAACAAAACTCAGCATTTTCCTTCCACCCACCCAAATAGAGAGTAAAATGCAGAAATGGAGACCTTGCTGATTGATCAACTGGAGACATCTGTTGCGTCTGCTTCACGTTCCCCCAAATGTCACGGGGGAAAAACATCACGACGTGACAGCAGTAGAGTGCCAAGTAGCCGTTGCGGCAGCAGCAGGCAAGGTGGCAGAAGCCTAATGGGTGACCTCTGGCAATCTTTATTTACCACCTCACCAACGCATGCAATGCAGGACATACAGAGACCAGCTTAAGATCAGGTGCACACTATCTGCATCTCAACACCGATGTTTTGTATTGTTTCTGGACCCAAAGACTTCTGGTATCCAAAATGGACAATGGCCCAGCTCGCTCGCCACGCCATAGAGGTGTTGTCCTGCCCCGCAGCCAGCGTCATATCTGAGCGGACCTTCAGCACAGCTGGAGGATCATTACAGACAAACGCAATCCGGCTTTCCACAGATAATGTGGATCGTTTGACTTCATCAAGATGAATCAGGCATGGATCTCTGATGATGTTGTGGCCCCAATTGCCGAGGTCACCGATTAGTTGCCGGTCTACTTCACATTCCTCTTTAAACAGAAATGGTCCTCTTGAAAACTTTTTTTTAAAATGATCATTTCTTACTGCAATTTTTATTCTCTTTTTTCCCAACATTTTATTTTGCTGGTTTTGCTGTGAGGAACTGTAAAAGACAGCAAGGTTTTTTTGCCAAACACCGTTTTTCCATTTACCCTTTATCTTTAGAAGTTTTTGCATTGACAATGGTTTTGAGGTCATGTTGCTGTGAGATACAGCTATAATTATGGTCCTTTGGAACAGAAATGTGGCATTTCTCCCTCACAATTTTTAATAGTGGTTGAGAAGTCATATTTATAATTTTTTGGGGTCATGTTGCTGTGAGATACAGTAATAATCATGGTCCTTTGGAACAGAAATGTGGCATTTCTCCCTCACAATTTTTAATAGTGGCTGAGAAGTCATATTTATAATTTTTTTGGGTCATGCTGCTTTGAAATGCAGCAATACTACAGGTTTCCCATTCTAAAAAAAAGTTGTTTCTAACAGACATTTGTTCTTCACAATTGTCCAAAGTGGCTCAAGGGTCATGCTTTGAATTTTTGGGGCATTTTGCTGTGACATGCAGCAATACTACAGGTCCTATTATAAAATTTTTTTGTTTCTAACAGACATTTGTTCTTCACAATTGTCCGAAGTGGCTCGAGGGTCATGCTTTGAATTTTTGGGGGCATTTCACTGTGACATGCAGCTAGACTACAGGTCCTATTGCAAAAAATGTTGTTTCTAACAGACAATGTTGTTTCTAACAGATTTGTTCTTCACAATTGTCAAGAGTGGCTCAAGGGTGATGGTGCTGTCAGAAACAGGAATAGGTAGGACACTGTTAATGGACACCAAATGACTTGTTTTTGCAAGATCTTTAACATAGCTAATCAATCCCTGTATTGAGACAACCCATTTAAAAACAATTCAAAAAAGAGAAACAAAGCCCATGGGGGGATTCCACCCAAATTTTTTAAAAATGTGTTTTCTAGAATTAAACTACCAAAAAAACTTGCATGTACAAAATAGCGGTAAAAAATTCCTCTGAATTGAAACAAGGGAGGTACAGGAAAACTTGACCAGATGTACGTTAGTCGAGGACATGGAGTAAAGGAGCACGGACAGAGAACAAAATACAAGACAATTTCTCCAGCACGTTGATTAAAATGAGAAAAAGAATGCCAACAAAAAGGGCACCTGGGTGGGAAAAGGAGCGTTAACCACCAGTATTTCCAATGAAGCTCAATTGGTCCGCACTCATAAAGGAGGGGCAAGCGCTACCCAGGACATGGACAGTAATATGTCCAGTGAAACTAAAATGGGGGTTGAAAGACTCCTTTTTCCGGCACACTTTTTAATCTGGGGTCATGCAGGGTTTTGGGGCTCATGCTGTGGCCCAGGAAAGGGATAGTCAATGTCCAGTTGAAACTAAAATGGTGGTTGAAAGACTTCTTTTTCCGGGACTTTTTAATTGGGGTCATGCAGGTTTGGGGCTCATGCTGCGTTCCAAACAGGGATAGTCAATGTCGTTCAAGTAAAAATGATGGTTCAAATAATACTGCCTCTGGCACTTTTTAATTTGTGGGTGATGCAGGTTTAAGGGTCATTCTGTGGTACAAGACAGGGATAGTGAATGTCTGTGATTTTTTTTCTGTGGCTTTTATAACCTAAGTGTGTTGCCTAAGATGTTTGCACGTATCCATTTGACTGTTGTGGATTTTAATTCCCGCTTCTCCAGCCCTGTTTGGGTGTAAGAATGAAGGGTTTTCTTGTCCTCCATAGACTATAATGGTCATCGGCGATCATCTATCATCAACCATCGAATATCTGTCGATGATGGCCGACTATCAACCACGACCGATGTCGATAGCCAACGTAATCGCTCACACTAATTACTGATACAAGTCCCCTATGGAGAACAAGTACAAAAAAAAAAAGAAAAAGTAAAACTGAAACACAAAAAAAATCAAAACAAAACACCACCTTTTTTTGTTTTACAAACACCAAAACCACAAAAAAGAAAAAAAATTTAAAGTACCCTATAGTTTTGTCAGGTTTTTTAACCCCAAAACAGTGAACCTGAAAAAAAAAATCACGAATTGCGTTTTTTATCTTTTATTCTGCGTAAAAAAAAATGGAAAAAAAAAATTTGAAAACCCATAAAACATATTTGGTGACAAAAAAAACACCCAGCCCCCCCCCCCCCCAAATTCCAAAAAAAACCCTTTTTACAGCTCTATTTTGAAAGATATGAAAAAAGCGATCCCAAAAAAATTGTTTTTTTCCCAATAAAAAGGGCTTGCCCTTTTTGAACCCCTTCAGCTTTAACAAAACATATAAAGGGGGTTTATAGCCGTAATCGTATCGACTCACAAGTAAAACAAACTTTAAAAATAAAGCCTACTAGGATTACAGAAATTTTTCTTTACCTTGGCCCCAAAAAAACCGGGATTTAAAAGCAATCAAAAAGTCTTTTTCCCACAAAAAAAACAATAAAAAACATCACTCCCCCCTGAAAAAAAGCAACCCCAAACACAGGTCTTACACAGAAAAATAAAAAAAGTTATGGCCCCATTATCCCAAAAAACGTTTTCCCCCCTTTTTTGAAAAAAAGTTTTTTTATTGTGAAAAAACCAGTAAAACAAAAAAAAAAAACAAACTAGGTATCACTGAAATCTTCGACCTCGATAAAGCTAGCATGTAATTTATACCACACGGGACCGCTGCAAAAAATAAAAAAACGGGGTTTTTGATGCATTTTGATCAAAAAAAAGGTCACAAAAACCTTTGATAAAAAGATCAAAGTGTCTTTATAAAACCCCCACAATGGTACCAATAAAAAGTAAACTCATTCCACAAAAAAAAGCCCTTTTAATTAACCCACAAAACAGAAAAATAAAAAAAAGTTAAGGCTATCATGCAAGGGACAACATAAAAATAAATTTTTTATGAACCCCATTTCTATTGTTGATAAAACAAAATTTAAAAAAATTATAAAAAATTTTTTTTAGAAATTGGGAAATGTAAAATATCAAAATTTCCCTCTAAAGCATTTGATCCGGTCCCCACAAAAAAAAGTTGGTAAGTAAAATGAGAATTTTTTGGACGGGGGGAAAATTGTGCAAGTGGGTAACGGGCCCATTGAAAGAAAAAAAAGGGGTTGGAAAATTTAAAAGGGTTCATACTCAGACTGGATCCCTGTTACTAGGGGGTACCACAGGGCCCCCAAAAGGGGCCCTATCCTTTTTAACTTTTTTAATTAATGATTTTACACGGGGATTGCACGTAAAAAATCGATCTTTGCGATGATACTGGGCCTCGAAAAGAAAATTAACACAATAGGGGAAAAAATGTTTTACAAAGGATCGGGGAAATTTGGAGCCCCTGGGTAGTGATGACGTTTGTGTAAACTATCGTTATCGATTAAAATAGCCCCATATGGGGCAATTATCATGAGATATCCAAAAGTCGATAACAGATTTTCGCGGGTAACCATTAAAGTCATGGGAAGGAAACAACCCCCTTCATTCTTTCAAACCCCAAAAGGGGGGGGAGAAAATGGAATTTAAAAAAACCCAAAACAGTAAACTGGATACGTGCAAAAAAACTTAGGCCCAAAACAATTAAAGGGAAAAAAAGGGTCCCCCAGAAAAAAAGTCACAGACCCAATTTACAACCCCCTTTCCCCAAACCACAGACCTTTACCCTTAAAAACCCGCATGGAAACCCCAAAATTTAAAAAGAAGGAAAAAAAACCCCTTTTGGGGAAAAAGGCCAAATTGAATCCAAACCCCAAACCGCACATGACCCCCCCAAAACCCCCACACCCCAAAAGGCCCCTCACCGAAAAAATTTTGGGAATAAGAAAAAAACTAATTTAAAAAAACATTTTCCCCCAAACGCTGCTGCTAAGCTACTTGCCATTCTACTGGGACATTGTTTTTTTTTTTTTCTCCCACCCTTTTTTCCCCTTTCCGCACTGGTTAAAGTTTATAAATGTAAATTATTTTTTTGGTTTTTTTAAGTTATATCTTTTTTTTGGGTTCTACATAATGAATTTTCTTTATGTAGCTGAAATTGGTCATTTTTTTTTGGGGGGTGTGATTTTTTTTTTGAAACGAATTTCCGGTCATTTGTTTGGGGGCTTTTGTTTTTGTACTCCTGAACAACTTTTAAATTTTTGTGTTAAAAAGTTAAACGTATACGCTTTTCGTTTAGAAATGCTGTTCGAGGACATTGCCCGGGGGATATTATCCTGCGGGGAACTTTATGGCTGCGCATGCGCAAAAAGGTCCGGTTGCGAAAGGGAAATATGGGTTAACTTCGTTTAAGGGCCCCCGGGAAAGTTTCTTTTTGGGGTCCTTGTTTTGGGAAAAGCCTGCATCCCCCACTTTTGGAGCAACCGGGCAAGCGTGGGACTTAAGGGAGTTGAACTTTGCAGTTTTGTCTCCCTCCCTCAAGGGAGTTCCCCCTTGGACATCTGGCTCCTGTCATCAGAGAAAATTTTAAACATAAAATCATCCCCCTAGCAAGGTGACCCTAGAAATTGGGTAATATCTTCCATTTATCTTTTTGCCCCCTATACCACAAGTGACTGGCTAACGTTTTGGGTTTTATTTGGTTAAAGACGTATTTTTTCTATTCTTTTTTGCCAAAAGGTTTTGGTTTTTGGATTTATTTAAAAGCCCTGAAACCCTTTTTTTAATACACCTAATAAAATCGCTTTTAAACCCTTTTCTGTGTTTTAAATTTCATTTTTAAACCATTTGGGGGGTTTTTCCCTTTTTATCAAACTTCCCTTTTAGTTTGGTTTTTTTGTGTGGGCCAAAGTGGTAAATTTGGGGTTTTGTATGGGCACTCTTTTAAGGGGTCCGAAGTTTTTTGGGGGCCCTGATGAATCCCCCCTTTAAATGAGGATGAA
>JAODAL010015840.1:0-40000 GCA_025379985.1 Phyllomedusa bahiana
AACTAGTTTTTGGGGAAACTTTGATTTAAATTTACTGATTTTTTAAAACAAGGGCCCTTTCTGACTAGTGTTAAATCGTGATTTAAACAGTTGATTTAAATCAAATCCCCCCCTGGGTTGTAGGTCATGGTTAGTAAACTTGAAAAGAAAATTTTTTGGGCAAAGGAAAACCGTGAAGGGGGTTGGCAGAGGGGGGAGGCGAGGAAATAGCGAGAAAAGAGGTGGATAAGAAGGGCAGCAGAGTTGAGAATGGTTTTAAGGGGAGCAAAAGTGCTAAAAGGGGGGCCAAAGAGAAGGGGTGTTGCAGTATCGAAAGGGGGGAATTTACCCAAGGGGATGGATCGCTTTTTTTTAGTGTCATAGTTTAGGAATTTGGGGGATGGGGGGGGATGCTTTTCAGGGGGGCGGCTCAGAGGTTTAGGTTTTGGATGTGTGGTTTTTAAAGATAGAGCGGGGTCTAGGATTACCCCCAAGGCACGGACTTGCGGGGCAGGGGAAGATGTAGCCCCTTGAACTGAGATAGAGGAAACAGGGGGGGGGGGGTAAAATTTTGGGCGGGGGAAAAATATGATTCCCGTTTTTTTCCACATTTAGTTTTAGGGGACTTTAGGAGAAGAAGGGGGGAAATGGGGCGATAGGGCAGTCTTTGGGGTCCGGAGAGCAGAGAGGGAACATCTGGACCCCCGATGTAAGTTGGGTATCGTCCGCATTTGAGGTGGTAAGAAAACTTTTTGAGGGTTAGCTGGAAACCGAGGCCCAAAATGTAAAGAGAGAAGAGTAAAAGGGCTCAGGGGGCTGACCCCCGGGAAAACCAACAGAAAAGTGGCCCGGGGGGAGGAGGGGGAGCGAGGAAAGAGAGACGCTGAATGTTTCCGATCCCGTGAAACTTTGGGGAACCCGGAAAAGGGGCCCAAATCTGTGATGCCAGGGGAAAAGGGGGATTTGTAGGGAGTAGGGGAAAGGGCGACAAAGTCAAAGGGAGAGGGCAAATTAGAAGGAGAAGGGGCAGAGTTTTGGGGTGAGGCTTTTGGCATTGCTAGGTCATTTGGGGACCTTGGTTTTTGGGCCCGGTTTTGGTTTGAGGTTGGGGAAGTCGGGGGGAAAAAAAATTTATGGGTCAAGAAGAGAGTTGGGGGGAGAGGTGGGGGGCAGTTGAAGGAGGGCGTGCTTCTTAGGATTTTTTGGGAAACAAAACGGAGCAGGGGAAATTGGGGGGATAGTTGGGCCCGAGAGGGGTCAAGGGGTTTTTTTTTTAAGTTGGAGTGATAGTAGCAGTTTAAAAAGGCGGGAAAGGGAAAATCCAGAAAGGGTTTGTGGAAAAGGGTTTAAGGAAAGGGGTTAGGGCTGGGATGATGGGGTTTGGGAGTGGGTCAAGACTAAAAGGTTTGTGAGGTTGGATTTGGGGCGTAAAAGAGGAAAAAGGGTTTTCATAGTGACCGTGGGAAGAAGTTTAAAGGGGGAAAAGCATTTGGGAAAAGTAAAAGGAAGGGGGGGGGGAATGCGGGCTGAAGCTTTTTCGGTGTGGGATCTTCTGAAGGAATGAATGGGAAAGTCCCTCTGCTGAAAGGAGGGTTGGGGGGGGAGGTGCTGCTGGGGCGGAGAAGGGGTTTTAAGGGTTTTTAATAAAATTTTCTGGGGGGTTTAGACGGGGGGATATGAATTGGTGAAGTAAATCCCCCCCCCCGTTTGGCTGAAAGGGGAGTACAAAATTTTAAAAGTATGCAGTGATTGTTTGTATTTAGGGGAAAAAATCATCGGGGGACGGGGTTTTCTTCCAACGTTCTGCAATTCTGAAGGGTCTCCCCAACTGTTTTTGTGGAAATCTGGGGTTTCCAGGGTTGTTTTTTGATTTTGCGGGGTTTTTGCTGGGGTGTGAGAAAGGGGACTGAGTCACGGGGGGTGGTTTATTTTGGGGGGGTTTTTTAAAAAAGTGGTGGCTCGTCTGGGCATTAAATGAGGAGTTTGGGAGAAAAAAGGTCCCAAAGAGTCAAGAGAGTGAGGGTGGTTAGGCTTTGTAGGGTTTCCCGCGGGGGGGCGTACTGGATAGGGGACAGGGGGGAGGTGGGTTTGGGGTGGTGGAAAAGGGGAAGCAGGTTGGGCAAAATTTTGGGGGGGGGGGATTTGAGGGAAGTCAGATAGGGGGGTAGGCGGGTTTTAAGATGAGGTCCAGTGTGTGTCCCCTTTATGGGGTGGGCTCCTTTAATTTCCCCTGGGGTGGTCGAAGGGGGAAGGGAAAAGCGAAAGGGGTTTGTTGGAAGCAAAGTGGGGATTGGGCGATTGGGGTAAATTTAAGTCTCCCCCTGATGATAGGGGGGGATGTCGGGGGAAAAAAAAAAGTGGAGAAACCCGGAAAAAAGTGGTCGAGGAAAAGGGAAAAGACAGGGGCCGGGGGGGTCGGTTTGAAAACAGCCAAATTGGGGATTTGGGGGGGCATAGATGCGGACCCAAAGGGACCTCAAAGGGGGAGAGAGTGAAAGGGAAAGGGAGAGGGTTTGGGGTGGGGACCCAAAAAAAAAGGTTTTCAGACAGGAGGAAGGCCCCCGAACCCCCCTTCGCCCCTGCTTGGGTTTCCCGGGCCCAGGGGTGTGGGGAAGTTGGAGGCCGCTAAGAGAGATGCGGCAGGGGAACAGTGTCAAGGGGTTTGCCCGGTTTATTCCCGACCAAATAAAGTAATTTTTTGTGAGATGAACAAAATCATTAAGTAGGAAAGTTTATTCCCTACAGACCATGCATTTCCCGAGAGCTCCAAGGAGAGGGGGGGGGGAGCAGGGGCAGAGGATTTCGGTTTTTAGGTTTTTAAGGGGGGTTAAAAGGAGTTTTTATGGGGAATCTGTTTTAAAAAGGCAGAGAGGTATGTGGGAAAAGTTTTCTGAGGGGGCCCCCCGGGTTTTTGGGGGTATGTCCCCCCAAAGGGCCCGAAGGGGCATGAGCGGGTGAGCGGGGGGGATAAGGAAAGACGTTATTTTTGCAGGGTTTGTTTGGTACGGAGGGCAATAACAGTGGGGAAGAGGTTGGTGGCAGCAGACAGGTGAGAGGGTCGAATGCAGGGGGAGATGTAGAGCTCATTATCCAGCGAGGGATTTTGGGGATAAGCAATAAAAGTGTGAGTAGAGTGGAGATTGCGATAATGGGGGAAAAGAAAAGCATAGTGTTAGACACTAGGCTATTAGTGGGAACGAAAGTGTAGATGGTACCTAGCAATCCTTGTTCCACCCAGGTACTTCGTCAGGGTCAGAGTTTGATTTTCAATAAAAACAACGCATTTCGTCAGGTTTCAATACACACCAAAATATTCAAAAGAGCACTAAGCTGGAACAGGGGGAATGTCTGACCGACCTATTCAGTCACATTTCATACATAATTACAGATGCACATAACAGCAATGAAGCAAGGCATAACAAGCATACTTGTGTTGCAATTATCTAACAATGCTCCACAAGAGTGAATTTATGCAAAAACAAATAACATGTTGATTATATCTGTAGTTAATTATGAAATGAAATTATGACTCAAAGATTTACCTATTCCAGTTTAGTGGTCATTGAATGTTTCGAAACATGATGAAGTAACCGCAGAGGTACGAAATGCATTGTTTTTATTGAATATCAAACATAGCTAAAGCTATGTCTAAGTGGATGGCATTCCGATCGTATTTTTGGCGCTTTTAGTATTTTAAAAGACTACAATAGAAAAAAATTACCTGTAGTCTCCACAGCTCGTCTTTTGGCGCTGGCATATTATACAACATGTTGTATAATACGCCGGCACTTTTAGTTTTCTCGGCGTTTCCCACATAAAACAATTGTATGGGTGACAACAAAAAAAAGAGAACCGCAGTTTTGCGCAAAACGTGACAAAAAAACGCTTTCGGCTGTTTTTTGTCCGATGCAGTGTAGACCTAGCCTAAAGGGTCTATGGTATTAGAAAAGCATGACTGCTTCCTTCCAAAAACTGTTGCAGGTCAGCCCGTTTGGCTTTTAATTAGCTGAATCCGCATATGTTCACATGTTGGATTTTTGCTTTGAAAAAACCACCACAGATTAACTTTTAAGTGGCAGATTTCGCTGCTGTTTTACATGCAGAGTAGCCCCATTTTAAGGGGGCTAATCTGTATCTAGACTGCCAGACACAGATTCCAACATGATTCTCCTTCCCTGAAGTGACAGGTCACTCTCTCCTCCATACACATAATCAATTTTAATCTGTGGCAGAAAAGAATTTGCAAAGTAGTTCACTGTGTGAACTATGGCACAGTTTCCCATAAATAACAATAGTATTAAGAGACCATGCAGTTTTCATGCAGATTCCAATTTATAATAAATGTGCCTGCTCTACTCCTAATGCTTCATAACATTATGCCTACACCTCGCTTCCATAAAGCACCATGTGAGCGTTCAATGGATTGAAGGTAAAAAAAATCAATAAACAAATTGGTACTTTATCCCCTCCTAAATTTCCATTACAAAAACTAAGAATACCATTTGCATGTTTTTAAACTGGGTTTTCATGTGTTTTGCAAATAAAAGCATGCATTTTTTATGCGGATGGTTTTGTAACCAACTCTGATTTAAAACAAGTGAACTGATGTCAACTTAAAAATTTTATGAATCTGAACAAAAAGTTGTTAAAGGCTTATACCCTACTGTCTTTTATTA
Source organism: Phyllomedusa bahiana (assembly GCA_025379985.1). Classification (NCBI taxonomy): domain Eukaryota; kingdom Metazoa; phylum Chordata; class Amphibia; order Anura; family Hylidae; genus Phyllomedusa; species Phyllomedusa bahiana. Next base: position 4,656 of record JAODAL010015840.1, read on the forward strand.
GCATAGTGTTGCCTTTAGTGTATGATAAGAGTATAGGAAGTAACTGAGGAGTTTGTTGACAATATATATGCATTATAGAATGCTATATCTACACTGGTTTTTGATCAGATTTCATGTGGATTGTGTTAAGAATCCACCCCCCCCCAAAAAATATAAGACTGTTAACCATCCTCCTAGACCACTATAGAAAATCTGAGGGCGGATTTAAAAAGTAAAATCTGATGTAAAAAATAAATAAATAAGAACATGTTCTATAATCCACTGGAAAACGGCAGATTATAATACTGTTCAATGTGGGCCGGCCTAAAACCAATCGCAAGATACAAGTTCAAAAGCTGATAGCAAAATACCAGTTGAATCCTATAACAAAATCTGATGGCATTTTATTCATGCCATGTAGACGCAGCCTAAGGCTGTAGGCTAAGGAGGTGTTGGGTAATTGAGGTTTTGGGGCCTTTTGGTTGAGAAGCCCTTTTCTTTGTTGACCTCGGTATAAGGCCAGTCTCACACAACACAATACGGCTGCATGTGTGTGCCCAGATGGCTGTAAATCCAGGCACGTACATAGGTCCTTGTACTATTCATTCAGAAATCAGTCATTTTCCAGCTGTCATACAGAGAAAAAAAGCGCCTGATTTACCTTGTGAGAAACTGTCCTGGAGGGGGAAGAAATTCCATAAGGAAATACTGTTTTGGAAATGTTACTTCCCTCCCTTGTTACCCAATCAGAATCTCCTTTCGACCTGTTGGTAGGCTACAAGCATATAGCTGTATATGTGTTGCACAATTTTGTTTAGGGTATTCCATGTATGTTATTACGCCAACGGGCAATACTCTGCCTACACAGCAGTGTTTAACCCCTTACCGCCGGAGCCAGTTTTGGCCTCTCTGACGGAGCCCCATTTTTGAAATCTGACGTGTCACTTTATGTGAGAATAACTTTTTGACACTTTAACCTGTCCATGTGATTCAGAGAATGTTTTGTCGTGACACATTGTGCTTTAAGATAGTAAGAAATTTTGATCCAAAAAGTCTTTATTTGTGAAAAATATCAAAGTATTGTGAGAAATTAAAAAAAATTTACCATTTTCAAAGTTCACAAATTGCTGCATGTAAGACAGTTATTCCACTCAAAATAGTTTATAACTAGCATCTACTGTAGGTTGGCATCATTCTTTTTAAATGTCTGGGTTTCTTTTTTTAACAACATTAGGGGGCTTAGAAATTTAGTAGTAATTTTCACATTTTCAAGAAAATATGCAATATTCATTTTTTTAGGGACCAGTCCTTTTCTGACGTGACTTTGATTGGCCTGTATGTTAGATACCCCCATAAATTACTTCATCTAAGAAACTACACCCCTTAAAGTATTCAAAAACAGCATTTACGAAGTTTATTAACCCATAAGGTGTTTCACAGGAATTAAAGCAAAGTAGAGGTGAAATTTCAAAATTTAACTTTTTTGCAGATTTTTAATTTTTATCCATTATTTGAAGGAACACGGTAGATGTGATCAGGGAAATGCAACTTAATATTGATTCCCCAGATTCTGCTGTTTTCAGAGATATGTGACCCTAGTGTGCTATTTGGCTCAACCACAAGCCTCAGAATAGGAGGAGCACCTACCAGACTTTGGGGTCTCATTTTCATTATGATTTTATTTAGGCGCCATTACAGGTTTGCAGACACCCTAAGGCGCTAAAACTTAATAAACACCACTAAAAAGACCCCATATTGGAAACTACATCCCTCAAGGAATATATCCAGGGGTGTAGTGAGTATATCGACCCCACAGGTGTTTCACAATTTTTTTTAAGCGTTAGGCTGTGAAAATGAAAAAAAAACAAAACATTTTTTCCAACAATTTGCAATTTTAGCTGAAAATGTTTACTTTTTACAAGGAATCCTGGGAAAAAAAGCACCCCAAATTGTTACACAATTTCTTCCAAGTTCGGCAATACCTTATATGTGGGTGTAAACTGCTGTTTGGCCGCATGGCAGGATGGAGTGTTATTTGGCTTTTGGAACACAGATTTTGGTGGGGCCATGTCGCATTTGCAAAGCCCCCAAAGTATCAGAACAGATAAAACCTTCCAGAAGTAGCCCCATTTTGCATTCAGCACCCCTCATGGATCTCATCTAAGGGTGTATTGTGAATTTTGGGTGCACAGGTGTTCCATAGTTTTTTTTTAGCATTGGGCCAAGAAAATGGGGGGGTGGGTGGAAGGGGAACGCCGTTCCGACATTGTTTTTTGAGCTTCAATTTTACAGTGTTCGCTGTACAGGATAAATGAGTGGATAACTTTACTATGGGGGTCGGTACAATTGCAATGATATAAATTTTGTATAGTTTATGTTTTACACAATAAAAACACTCTTATTCAAAAAGGAAAACACGTTTTTGCATCACCATCGTCTGAGAGCCATCATTTATTTTTTTTTTCTGTGTACGGGCTGTGTAGGGGCTTGTTTTTTGCAGGATGAGTTGATGTTTTTATTGGTATCATTATTGGGGGAACAAGACTTTTTGATCAGTTTTAAATCCATTTTTGGAAGGCAGGGTGAAGAAAATACTGCAATCCTAGTAGTGTTTTTTTATTTTTAACAACGCTCACCGTGCAGTATATGTGACTAGTTTTATTCTGTGGGTCAATACGATTACGGTGCTACCCAATTTATATAGTTTATGTTGAAGCACTTAAAAAAAATTTTTTTAATGTGTAAAACGATATTTATTTTTCAGTATACAGACGTGTAAGGACTTTTATTTTTGCGGGATGAACCTACATTTTAGTTGGTACCACACTGGTGTTTATATGAATTTTCGATTGCTTTTTATTCCATTTTATGTGGTGCGGGATGAACAAAAATCACAATTCTTTGTTTTTTTTTCTTTTTTTTTAACAGCGTTCACCGTACGGGTTAATTATAGGGTGGGTCGTTATGCATGCAGTGATACCACATATGGGCACTTTTTATTTATTTTTGATCTTTTTTGGGGCGATTGGCGTTTGTTAAAAGGGAAAAGGGCGGTGTATGTGTATTTATTTTATTTTTCATGTTTTTTTACTTTTTTCACTTTTTCCCAGAGGGGAATTGTATGAACGATCGTCAAATCATTCATACAATAGGAGATCAGCACACAGCTTATTGCTGTGTACTGGTCTCCATGGCAACTGTCAATCACCATGCCCACAATGCATTGTCTTAATTGATCGTCAGAGCTAAGGGGTTAAACACCCACGGCCGGAGAACACTCCGGACGCAGGTGATGCGGCAGGAGGCCAGCGGTAATATACCGCTGGTCCCATGTCACGATCGTGCGGGGCTCGCTTGTGCAGTGAGGGTCTCAGCAACTGAAACCAAGCAATCAAAGCTTTTAACAAGTCACCGTGACAATCCAAAAGTTTGATAAAATGACTGCTGCTCTTTAAGGCTGGGGAAAAATGCAACAGTCCACTGCAGCAACCCACACTAGGGATTTTCAATCAGTTTAATGAACAGGCGCATGGATTTCCAGGTGAACACCCGCAAAACCACACGGCCATTAAAATGCAGTACACATAGTATTTGGGTGAAGTTTTAACTGCACTGCAATTAAACTGCCTTTATCACGAGCACGCTTCTTTCAGTTATCTAAATTGTTCAGAAAGGTGTTTCAAGTAAGTAATCAATTCTTGTGTTTGAAGTCTTGCGGATCACAAACACACTAATTTATTACTCACTTTCCAAACAGTTTAGATAACTGGAAAAAGCTTGCAAGTAATAAAGGCAGTTTATTACCGCACAAAAACCACACTGTTTGAAAGCACACTTATAAACAATCGTTAATTCTGCACAGTTTTTCACATGTTCACTTTCAAATCTGTGTGGCCATTCACTTAGTTGATTAAAAATCCCTAGTCCGAGGTTCCGCAGTGCTACCTGGCTGCAGCATGACCATTCTGTGTTATTCTACACAGATGGTGGGGTTACACAGTGCTTTATTCAACTGCAAAAGAAAAACACATGCATTTATTAATTGATCCAAATTTTAACTGTTTCAACATAGACTTCATTACAAAACCACTTGCATACAAAAGCAAGCAGTAATGCAACCTGTGAATCCAGCCTAAGGTTAAATTTACATGGGGCAGATTGCTCCATACACCCGAATAAGGTATGAATACTGTGGCCGACCGACCTCAGACGGTCGCAGGATTCTGCCACTAGGTGGCGAACAGGAGATCTGCTGCCGACGTGCCACCGAAATCCGGGATTGGTGGGGGAAGGCAAACCATTTGGCGTCAGTAACCATAGGTTACTGACATGTGTAACTAGTATGGCTGCTTTGCAGGTTGTAATGGGTTGCCTTTCCCGGGACGGTCACAGCGTTGGGTGGGAGGCCGTCCCCACGTTCCAGGCCAGGTTCGGTTCCAGGATTTACCAGGCCTATAAAAAGCCTGTCTCTGCAGGTGATCAGGGGGCGTGGTTGCTGCCAGAACCTGGAGCAGCACTGGAGCTGGAGACAGAGGCTCTGGCCCCCCGAGGCTTGGAAGAAGCCGGGACCCAGCGGAGACTGAGACAAAGTGTTTGGGTGAGACTGGACATTAGGTCCTGTTCACATGTGAGAGAGGGACTCTGTACACATGTGTAGTTAGTGGCCAGACGGCCGAGGTTTATTTTGTTTGTTTTTTGTTGCCTGCTTGTAATGTCTGTGCCTCAATAAAGCTGGCTGAGGCCAAGTTTAAACGGAAGACCGGAGTCAAGTGCCAACTGTCCTTACCAAGGACGGCGATCCTGCGAGCTGAATGACCCCGGGCCGAGCCAAGATGGCGGCCGAAGGCATGTGAGGTTTTACATACATACATAATAAATATATATATATATATTATAAAATATATTATATAAAATATTATATATATATATATATTTTAAATAAAAAAAGATAGCAGGAAAGGGGGATGTTCACACGTCTTTTATTAGACAAGTGTTTGGGTAAATTTTTACGGACCTATGAACGTATCTAACAATGCTCAGTATGCTTTATATGGATTTCAATGTAAAACATGTATCGTCTTTCAGGTGCATTTAACGGATCCGATTAAAGAATTTACATGTCAATTCTTGATGTTTTATGCATCGGACACCTTATTTAAAACTATAGGGTACGTTTCTGCTGCACAGAAAACATATCCAAACACGCACCACACTTTGGGTACGTGTTTGGATACGTTTTACACGCGTTTCAGATCAAAACCCGTATTGAAAAATACTGTGTGCACCTACCCTAAGGCAACTCAAAATATTCCATAAAACCAGGTTTGCTTGGACTTTAGTGTTTGGTGGGTGCGACTGTGTTAGCAAGTTAACTTTTGAACTTCAGCCACATCAGAGTGCACCAGTGTTTCCATTTCATTTGTGTTCGGATGTACTGGCTATTTTTTTTTTTATTTTTTTTTTTACAAATCTCTAATGTCCAAACCTATCTTATGCAGCTTCAGACTATAGTATATTTGCAGTCATTTACCAGAGAAACATAAGTGACCCACACAGGAACTGTAAAAACAAAATGAAAATACATTTTTAATTACTTGCAACATCTGCTTTGTTTTTCATTTTAGATGCATTCAAACAGTGAAAAAACTGTTGGGAAGACATACTTTGTCCACATTTCATAAGCATGTTTGTCATGTACCAGGCATGACATGCCCCCTCGTACCTCCATCTATTAGGGTGTGTTCACCAGGGCTGTGGAGTCGGCAAGCCAAAGCCCCGACTCAGACTCCTCAATTTCCCAAACCTCCGACTCCCTTATACATGGCGCATGTTTAAGTGATAACTTTACTGTAGTAAAGTGGTATCAGGCTTTTTATCACATTATTATACAATAATCAAGCTATTTAGGTAGCACAAACACTGACAAGCAAAAGGGTAACAATGTTTTGATTTTTTTAACACTTGTGGGTACAGTTGAAGAAAAAGCTGTATTTGTATCCGAGTCCAGTCTGCACCAACACTGGGAATGTGTAGAAGAGACCTGGGAACAGATTTTTGTCAAGATATACTTGAATCTGATCCAGAGCCCAAAAGGTGGATTTCCCAAATACTAACAAAATAATAAAAATTAACATTTTGATTTTTAGGAGCAAAACAGTGACAATGCAGTTACAGGAAAGAATCTGCAGAACGAAGCAGATGCTTAATACTTGCAAGTCAAATTTATGTATAAGATAGGTAAGATGACTGTATATAAAATTACAGTAGCCTCATAGCCTGCAAAGCTGTAGTGGATGGAGAGATATGGAGCCTGAAAGTCACAAGTTTAAAACAAAATGTTTCCATTTTGTTTGTCAGTGTAAAACATATTTATTGGATATGACTTTAGAACACAAAAAAAATATTTGTAAATATGCAAAACACTGCAGGAACATTCGTGGAGTCTCTGAATTTGTTCTGAGAAATAATATTGCCTCCATCAGATCCTGCATACATGACCTCACATCTGATCTTATTATTTCCAGGCTAGAGAACAGCCTCTCTACACTAACTTGGGTTGCGGGCAAAGCGGTGACCACAGGGGCAACATCTCTAACAATGTCAGGGTATAAGGGAATTGCCTCAGCCACAGTCAGTTTTGATGAATGGTTGAACTCTTCTACTTCTTTGAAAGCAGGTGAAAAATTTTGCTGAAATCTGTTTGCCATGGTAGCGTAATCTTTTCCCCTGGGGCAGCGCTTTGCCTGCTCCATGTCAGCAATTACACTCCTCATGTGATAAGGCTGAAGATATGGGAGCACTGGCCGGACCCAATTCCTCTTGCTCTTTGCACTGCATCGAACTAACTGGACCAACTAATTATATATTTTGGAGGTCGGAGTCGGTCCCTTTTATGACGACTCAGACTCCTGCAAAATAGGCACCGACTCCACAGCCCTGAATTGTTCACATGGCGTGTTGGGATACCTTTTTTAGATGCTTGTCTGGATCTGTGCTTTGGACCCAACCACGCATCTAACAATGTGCAGTGTGATTTACATTGCTTCCAATGTAAAACACACATCGGCTTTCAGATGAGTGATGGCCATTGCATGTTTTACATTCGTCTTTTTAATGCATTTTTCTGATCCGTTCCAAGAATTGACATGACAATTCTTGATCCTTTTTGATGCAGCAGACACCCTATTTAAATTATAGGGGGCATATCTGCTGCAACCAAAACATGCACCTGCGTGTTAGATGCAATTTATGCAGCGCTTTTTAATGCGTTTTTCGGACCCAACATGCCGTGTGAACATCCCCTTAGATATAATGTAAAAAGTGATGAGACAGTCAATACAGCCAAGATACTTTCTTTTATTGGCTTGTCATATAACCTTGTATGAGTCCTTGTATGCGAGACAATATGATTTCATTAGTGCTGTTACAGTTTTCCGACCCATATGGCGGATCAATGGTTAATACACCAGCAACACATAATGTCCTCATAGACTCCCCCTGTTCAGTAACTGGAATGCTGTTCTGCTGCAGCCAGCTTTTCAGTTTGAGCTTTTTAGTCTCCAGATCCTCCTTGCTGTAGGTGCTGCTGCTTCCCTGAAGGTCGAAGATCGTTACAAGTTTCTGTTTGATAGCCTCATCTGTTTCTTTCAGTATTTCCACTTTCTGTACTGCATGCCCCATCACTATGCGGACAGATGTCTTCTGATCATCTTCAAAGTTGACGAGGACAACACTAAAACAGAAAATTGCCATGAAACAAGAGAGTTTCAAAATCCTTAAAGGGGTGTTCCGGGACTGATTAATGCTCGTTTGTCAGGGTATGAGTAGAAATAGATGAGAAACCTCATACTTACCTCCCGGACGCTCCCATTCACTCCTGGCTGCTGGTGCGCTTAACGCGGAAGTAAGCAGTGAATGCCCATCGTCACATGACAGGTGCAGCCAATCACGGGCCACAACATCTCTGTGGCCTGTAATTGGCTGAGGCTGTCATGTGAATGTAGACTTTCACTACTTCAGCGGCGGTCAACAGAGCGCCAAATATGGGGTTTCTCTTCTATTTCTACTCATATCCCGACGTACAAACGAGCAATGTTGGGGCTTGGAATACCCCTTTAAAGGGGTTGTCTCGCTACAATGATTGGGTTTTAATCAAAAGATCTTCAAAAAACAAGCAGCTTTGCAATATATGTTCATTACAAATGTCCTACTGATCTTGAGTTATCCCTGTTAGTAGTAGTACATCAGCTCCTCAAATCTCTATAGCAGCTGACCAGTTGATCTTTATCTCACTGGCTGTCAGTGCTGGTGACTCATCCCCTTCTGAATACAGGTCAGAACAGAGAGCCCCTCCAGCACAGTATGCTTCTGTAGTGGAGGGCTCTGGGGCTCTGGCTTCTGTGTAGCTGGATTAACCCTGTGTGTGCCTGCTTCCTCCTGCTCTCTACACAGATTGAGGAGAGCAGAGGCTGATCTGTAGTCAGAAAATGTGACAGCAGTGACCCTGTGAGTTACTATAATCATGAGGTGTCTGTGGAGCTCGGACTATACTAATAGAACAGATCAGGGGGGCATGTGAACGCTTCCTATCTCTCCCTGCTCTGCTGTATTAGTGACACATCGTGATTATAGTAACACACTTCACAGCTGCCCTGTGTCTGTTCTGACAGGGTTTGTTGTTGCTGGAGATGTGGAGATTTGTAGGCTAAGCAGGGCGTATAGGAACACTTACATCCCCCCTGCTCTGCTATTAGCAATCACAGCTTCACAGAACTCTCCACATTCACACATCAGCCCTCTCTCTGCTGTCTCCGTGGAGCTGACAGTGCAGCTGATCCAGGAGCCTGCAACAGAACTAGGCAGGCACACACAGGGTTAACTCTGGCAGCAAACCCCCTCGCCCTGCTGTATAGAAGGAGAGCTGTTGGTGTGCTGAGGGGAGGGGGAAAGGGGGAGGAGAAGAGGCAGACAAGAAGCACGCCCCTGAATTCAAAAATCCTTTGCTGCCAGAAGCATTGAAGTGGGCTGAAAGCTTGTAATGAGACAACTCATTTAAGCTGTTTTCAAGTAAAAGAAGACAAAAGGGAAACGTATGAAGCAATTTATACAATATTCTGGTGTAAAAAGTCACACGTTTGTGCGGCAAAGGAATTTACTAAAAAATCTGAAACGTTAACGCTGTTTTACGCCATGCTTTTCATGGTTTTGAAAAATGGGTAGAACTTATTAAAACAAACGGGCATGACCGCATGTAACCTAACAAATTTACTAAAAATTGCAATAAAAAAATGGTGTAAATAAAGCCCGAAATCTACTCCATGTCAGGCAGTACAGATTCATTTTTAGACACGTGCACGGACACTGAATAATGCGCTAAAGGTATTAATTCTGAATATACACTACTCACAAAAAGTTAGGGATATTTGTCTAGACAATCTGACCACACCACCAGGGACAAGCATAGTCGTCTTGCACCGCACGAGAACGGTTTAAATCCCAATTGAATTTGATCCCCTAAATTTATCGGGTGTTTCAGAATCAAACACCTGTTGGAATTTTGCCATTAAAGGGGTTGTCTCACTACAGTGTTTCATCTCACTTCAGTCCTGTTTTCTTGGTTTCATTTTGAATTCAGGGGAGTGGTTACTGGCTTCCACTAGGCTGTAGTCAAAGCCAGGTCTGTAGCTATAGCAACCAGTGCTGGCAGCCTATCAGGAGAGATCAAACAGGTCTGTAGCTATAGCGACCTGAGGAGCTGATGCAGCCCATAAAAGATAGGATATCTCAGAACAGGTAGGATATTGTTAATGGACATATATTGTAAAGTCACTTGTTTTTGCAAGATCTATAACATAAAAAGCAATCCTTGTAGTGAGACCACCCCTTTAAGCTTATTGTTAGAGATCAGCAAGTTGTACAAAAAGTACTGAAACATTGAACAGTTGGACAAGTACATTCTAAAGTTAAGAGATGCTCTCATTTAAAAAAAAAAAAGTTCAAGAAATGTTACGTTCATCCTGAAATTTCAACCAAAAGCCAAATATCCCTAACTTTTTGTGAGTAGAGTATTTGGAGCATCTTACTTTTGCACACTTTTCATTAAAACAGACATATTTTGCACCAGTCTTAACATATTTACCCCTATATTTTTCATTTTATTGCATTGTTGCTCGTTCAATGAAGATTTGTCTTTAATATATACATTCCTCTCTAAAGTTTGAGGCAGCTTAGAAAAAAAATGTTTTAAGTAATCTCTTTCCCAAAATTTGGCACTTTGGTAATGTACTTTCATAAAATTTAGTGTTGGCTTCCTGTGGTCCTACATCAGCTGCTTGATGACAGGAAGCTTAGTACGTCCGTGTGTCTCAACAAACAGGAAACATATATGTGTCAAGCGCAGGAGATCATGTGACAAACGGTCATGGCTTTTTGAGAGGCAGTCTTTAAAGCAACACCCCTTTGGTCTTGCCTCACATGGCTTTTAAGATGAGGGAAATCAGGAACGCCCTTTAGACTCAGGTTGGGAGGGGTGAAAAAAAAGACAAAACCCAGCAGAGGATTATTTAACTTGTGGTCTTATAGGGTAAAGGATTTCTAACAGAAAATTCTGCAAACAACACATGAAATGCACAAATAAGTACATAAAGACTTATAGAAAGACTAAGGTAAACCAGTTTTTTGTTTTCGTTTTTTTTGCTTCAATGGACAACCCATTTAAAGGGAGCCTGTCAGGTGGTTCATGCAGGATGTGATCGAAGGAGAGAAACTGATCTCCGGATACAGAACTGAAACTACTTCTTATCCCACCCATGAACAGTGATCAACAGATAAGCTCTGTATACACACTGATGCAGGGAAAGATGTCAATCACTATAAGTGAATATATACTGGGAATCCGCAAAAAAATTATAAGTGGGGCAAAAAGTGCAGAAAAAAAAAAATCACGTGTCACGTTTGCGGTAGTTTTGTTTTTACGCCGTTCAATCTTCGGTCTAAATGATGTGTTATCTGTATTCTATAGGTTCATACAAATCTGGCAATACCAAACATATAGGGTTTTCATTATGTTTTGGTACCATAAAAAAAATCTAAAGATGTTCTAATTTTAAATTTTTTGCAACGGCGCCATTTTCTACAACCAATAACTCTTTTGTACTCCCACCTATGGACTTGAGTAAGGGTGCATTTTTTGCGAGCTGAAGTGTACTTTCTATTGATACCAGTTTGGTTTGGAATACATGCAACTTTTATTTTCATTTTTAGGGGAATTTTGCATTTGGAATTTTTTGTCTTCTATGGTGTCCAGAGTACAAGATAAATGATATATTTTAATAGATAAGACTTTTCAGGATACCAATTTTTCACGGTGAAACCAATTATGTGTAACTTTATTATTTTCTTTTCATTTGTAAAATAGCAAAAGTGGGGGTGATTTGAACTTCTATTTTGACATACTTTTTATACTTGAAACCATTATTATTATTTTTTTACTTTAACATGGAGTCCCTCCAGGGTGCTTCACCCACAAAGTGGCACGATCGTTTATACAGCCTATTCCACTGTAAATATAGCAGTTTTACTACTTCCTGTCTGAGGCAGGAAGTAGTAAAACGAGACATATGGCGGCGATGGAAGCCTTCACAAACTTTTTGATAGTTGTGTCCCTTTTAGAGTACAATCTAAAGCTAATCCAGTTGACCTTCCAGGCCTTGTCCATTGCAACTGCGGTTTAAAAGTTTATAGAGAAGAATAAAACCTCTTTAAGGGGCCGTTCACACGCCATTATTTACTAGGTTTATGGTATCTCTTTTCCTTGTACCCCAACAGATGCTTTAACTTAGCCACCATGGTCCTATGGAGATCAACAAAGCAAATGTACTACTATCTGGACTACATTTTCTTGATTTCGCGGCAGTATATACTTTTCCTGCAGCACTCGAAAGCGCACCCTACCACCTTTCAAAACTGAACCATGTACAGTGCCTTACCAAATTTCAGGCTTCAAACATAAAGATATAAAATTATAATTTTTTTGTGAAGAATCAACAACAAGTGGGGCACAACTGTGAAGTGCCACAAAATTTATTGGATATTGTAAACTTTTGTAAATAATAAAAAACTGAAAAGTGGGGCGTGCAAAATTATTTGGCCCCTTTACTTTCAGTGCAGCAAACTTACTCCAGAAGTTCAGTGAGGATCTCTGAATGATCCAATGTTGTCCTAAATGACTGATGATGATAAATATAATCCACCTGTGCGTAATCAAGTCTCCATATAAATGCACCTGCTCTGTGATAGTCTCAGGGTTCTGTTTAAAGCACAGAGAGCATCAAGAAGACCAAGGAACACACCAGGCAGGTCCATGATACTGTTGTGGAGAAGTTTAAAGCTAGATTTGGAAACAAAAAGATTTCCCAAGCTTTAAACATCCCAAGGAGCACTGTGCAAGTGATCATATTGAAATGGAAGGAGTATCAGACCACTGCAAATCTAAGACCCGACCGTCCTTCTAAACTTTCATCTCAAACAAGGAGAAGTCTGATCAGAGATGCAGCCAAGAGGCCCATGATTACTCTGGATGAACTGCAGAGATCTACAGCTGAGGTGGGAGAGTCTGTCCATAGGACAACAATCAGTCGTACACTGCACAAATCTGGCTTTTATGGAAGAGTTGCAAGAAGAAAGCCATTTCTCAAAGATATCCATAAAAGGTCTTGTTTAAAGTTTGCCACAAGCCACCTGGGAGACACCAAACATCTGGAAGAAGGGGCTCTGGTCAGATGAAGCCAAAATCCAACTTTTTGGCCACAATGCAAAACGATGTGTTTGGCATAAAAGCAACACAGCTCATCCCCCTGAACACACCATCCCCACTGTCAAACATGGTGGTGGCAGCATCATGGTTTGGACTTTTCGTCAGCAGGGACAGGGGAGATGGTTAAAATTGATGGGAAGATGGAGCCAAATATAGGACCATTCTGGAAGAAAACCTGTTGGAGTCTGCAAAAGACCTGAGACTGGGACGGAGATTTATCTTCCAACAAGACAATGATCCCAAACATAAAGTAAAATCTACAATGGAAGGTTCACAAATAAACGTATCCAGGTGTTAGAATGGCCAAGTCAAAGTCCAGACCTGAATCCAATCAAGAATCTGTGGAAAGAGCTGACAACTGCTGTTCACAAACACTCTCCATCCAACCTCACTGAGCTCCAGCTGTTTTCCAAGGGAGAAAGGGTAAGAATTTCAGTCTCTCGATGTGCAAAACTGATAGACATACACCAAGCGAATTGCAGCTGTAAATGCAGCAAAAGTTGGCCGCTAGAGTATTAACTTAAGGGGGCCGAATAATTTTGCACGCTCCACTTTTCAGTTTTTTATTTTTTACAAAAGTTTAAAATACCCAATAAATTTCGTTCCACTTCATAACTGTGTCCCATTTGTTGTTGATTCTTCACAAAAAATAATTTTTTTTTATAGCTTTATGTTTGAAGCCTGAAATGTGGCAAAAGGTTGGAAGGTTCAAGGGGGCCGAATACTTTTGCAAGGGTTATATGATAGAGGAGCTGAGCTCTGTGATATATAGGGTTATATGATACAGGAGAGAAGCCGTCTCTGATATATAGGGTTATATAATGGGGAGAGAAACTAACTGATGGTAAGAGAGATAGCTCTTTTGAGAAAATTAGATGATAGAAGAGAGGAGTGAGCTCTGTGAATATAGGTTAATATAGATAGAGAGGAAGCTGAGCTCTGTGATATAGGGTTATATGATAGAGGGAGAGAAGCAGAGCTCTGTGATATATAGGGTTATATTATAGAGGGAGAGGAACTAAGCTCTGTGATATATAGGGTTATATGACAGAGGAGAGAAGCAGAGTTCTGTGATATAGAGGGCTAAGTGATTCGGAGCAGGATTTCTAAATTAAGATCTGAGAAAATAATGAATGGACTCCTTAAGAGACAAGTCCTGTTTTCTCTGCCATACAGTGAATACCAGCTTTCCCTGCAGCAGTATGTGTACTGAGCAAACTATCGCAGTAGTCTTCTTTTCCATTTGATTTTATTCTCTGCGTTTTACTCAGAAGTCCTGCTCCAAATCATATAATCCTAAGTATCACAGAGCTCAGTTTCTCACCCTCCATCACATCCTGCTCTCAGAAAGGGCAGCATAAACCATCTGACAGGTTCCCTTCAAGTGGTTAATAGCCCTCATTTATATACATATAAAATTACTAGCTGCTAAACCAAGAATATTTATTACATCTCATTAATAAATATCCACTTAAATATCTTCTCTTACAAAACTATACATATATTTTATTCTTCCATAATTGTGAAACAGCTCGTTGAACAGACTGTAGCTTGCAGTCATACAGCTACCTGTGTTGTTACAGATTTGTTGATGTGCGTTTCCTGTACAAAAGACCAGGAAATTTACATCACAAAATCTGATCAACACTGCACTACAGGTGCCTAGTTAAAAAAAACAAAAAAAAGAATAGAGCAGGACCCAGAAGTTCCCACACCCTTCTATTATCTGAACCAGGGTGGAGGAAGTTTCATGAATATGCTAGACTCTAGTGTGTAGACTTACCACATGTTTTTGGCAAAAGATTTCTGTACTTGTTTATCTCCAGCCATCAACAACTGTTCACATGGTAATTCCACTCACCTTGCAGACACTGGATCGATGGTGACCACCCATCCTTGGTATTCATTCTTCTCATCAGCTAGAACTGTGACCTCTTTGTTCACATAGGCGTGCCACTCTAATGGGGTTTTGTCAATCCAGCTGGTTATGGCCTCCTGTTCCTCTATTAATGATAAGTTGGTACAGCTACAGTTATTATTCATATAAAAGAAAAAAAACAGAATTTGCACTCACAGTACCCCAGTTTAGGCCTTTTACAATCTTATTATGTGTGGTAACTGCTCAAGGTCAGCTGGTATTTACTTATGCCTTTCCACTCAGGTATGAGGGCCCCATACACGGAAGATAATAGACACATGAACTTGCCGATGTCATCTTAAGGTCTTCCGACTCTCCCTCAATGAATGATATCAGGGTAGACCAGTATCTGGCGTCAGTATTATTTTAATTTTTTGTAGAGGTATGCCACCACCAGAGGTGACCGCCAGCGGCTTTCTCTACTACTCCCTTTTGGTGGGAATAACCTTTTAACTTCTTGACAATCCATGACACCTATCTCTTTCATGGAGGCGTCATGGACTGAGTCCGCTCTTTGACAGAAGAGTACCAGCTGGTAATTACAGCCAGCACCTGCCGTTTGCAGCTATCTGTCAACTTAGCAGCCACGGTTAATGTGGCATCTAAGCCATTACAAAACATAGCTATCTCCCGATAGCCAGGGCTCTGACAAGGGCCATAACTGTACTTCTAAATGATGTAGTAGACAGTACAAGAGTTCATGTGTTTAAGTTTCCTAGGGGGACTAAAAAGTACAGCAAAAAAAAAAAAAAACAATAAAACTTCACACCCTCCTATTCCTATTTATAATATTAAAAATAAAATAAATTAACGTGGCATCATCCTGTCCTTAAAAGTCCAAACTAAAAAAGCAACATGCTATATATCCTGCTTGATGACTGCCTTAAAAATACATTGCTAAAAAAAAAATTTAATTCACTAATTCAAGAATATCACCAAATAATGGAAAAAAAGTGACTGGAAACCTGCATGTATCCCGAATTGGTACCAATAAAGAAGAATAAGAATTCTTTTTTTGGCTTCGCTATACATCATATGGTCATCCTGCAAAATACAAGCCCTCATATAGCTATGTTAACTAGACCAGATATCACGTATTAACCATGAGAATTATATCAAGCATGGTATAGAAACTACTAACAATACTGAAATAGCACCAACGCAGTCAATAAGTTAATAAAATGTAACTTTGAGTAATTAAGTAAAAATGAACAAGGATAACATTAATAATGTTAAAATGTCCTCACCCCTCCTCCCTTTATGGCCAAAATGTCCCTAAACTATATATTGAAATTAGAAACTTTTTACAGAAATGGAAGTCCTTACCATTGTCATTATCGGGTAGGATATCAGCTATAAAGATGACATTGCTCCCCAAGCTCCTATACCTATTCCAGACACTCCCTGTTTCTGTTGCTCTTAGGGCTTGTTGACACGGAGTGTTACAAGCACTTTTAGGATCCGTTTGGGGTCCGCTCTGTCGGTCCCCAAGACGGATCTAACAATTAGCAGTGAGATTTTCACTGCTCGCTGTGCTGAACACGGAGCGCCGTTCACATGAGGGATCGCCGCTGCGTGTTTCAAAAGCGCAGCTCGGGTCCATCTTGAAAAGAATTGCATGTCAATTCTCAAATACTACTGGGCAACACATCTGAGAAAGATTCCCGCATGGTCGTCCATTTTGCATATTCTAGATGGGCAGAAATAGGGAAATTTTGGATTCTCCTATTCTTTTTTCGTGGTCTGAGACACAGGCACATTTAGATGTATCACTTTTAGGCCCAATGACCTTGACTAGAGAAATATGAAGAAAATATGCTAAGAAATTTAAATTGTGTTCAGATGCATCAGCTATGGTATCTTTTGTATTTAACACTCTGATGTCAGATAGCATGGGATCACCAAAGATGAAACCATGGTTCAATGAGAAACTCTTTTAACTGGCAGATATTATAGATCATAAAACCTTACGGATACTGCTGTTTAGCACTCTGAGAGAATGTTCCGACTTACTGAACACGTCACTCACAGCAGCAAGATGTTTAATTTGAAGCCATTGGAAGTGGCAAAGTCCTGCAATGATGTCGGACTTGATCAAGCGAATTAAAGACATTAGAGCCATGGAGCACTTTACAGCTCTTTTACATAACACCTTAGATAAATCTGAAGCAATATGGTCGCTGTGGGATATTATTACTCAGGGGGTGTAGACTAAAGTTCTGTGAACATATTTGAATTCTTATCAAAGGCCTGAAGTTTAGTAGTGATCTAAGGTTTACTTACCATTTCTTCTTTCTCTCCCATAAAGTCTAGTCTGTCCCATCCTTTTGTGTCTTGTGCTACATGTAATTTTTTTTTATATTACAGTATTTGCTAAGAATATATTCTATTCAACACTGTCATTGTTCAAGTATTTTTTATATTATCTAAGATAATGTCTGCAATTGTCTTTGTTGTAAGAGTCGCAAGAAATAATCAATGCAAATATCTTTTTGTATGTTTATTAAAAAAAACTTTCAATAAAAACAGTTAAAAAAAAAAAAAAAAAAAATGAAAAATGGCCTCACCCAAATGAAAAAAAAAACAACAAGCTTTCCAGGGATTACCATGTATACAGCAATAAATAAATAATTCATCAAGGTAAAAGATAATTAAAGGGGACATAATTAATACTGGTACCAAATATTGACATAATAAACAATAACATGATTTGAACCGATTATGAGAGGTCACCAGCATAATCACATGGACACGAATCAGGTTATTATTTATTATGTAAATTTAATATAATACCGAGAATAACCCGAGCCGAATAAGCCGAGCCCCTCTTTTGCCACAACCGGGAAAAGCTTAATACTCGAGTATAACCTGGGTGGAAAAATGCACGGCTACTGGTGAATTTTAAAATAAAATAGATACAAAAAAAATTTACATAGGCATTTAAGTCCCCATAGGAAAGGTATAGGCAGTTTAATGTATCCCAGAGGCTGGTATATGCAGCTATATGTCCCCCTAGGCAGGCTATAGGCAGGCAATTGCCCCCATAGGCAGAGTATAGGCAGGTATAGGTCGTTATAGGCTGGTATAGGCAGGTATAGGTCCCCCTAGGCAGGCTTAGGTCCCCCTAGACAGGCTATGGGAAAATTTTGGCACCTAGGGAGGTAGCAGGGTTGGCGCATAGGTCCCCCTAGACAGGCAATAGGCATGTATAGGTCCCCTAGGCAGGTGTAGGCAGTACTAGGCAGGTATAGGGCAGTACTAGGGCAGTACTAGGGCAGCACTAGGGCAGCACTAGGGCAGGTATAGGCAGGGTATAGGCAGGGTATAGGCAGGGTATAGGCAGGGTATAGGCAGGGTATAGGGTAGTACTAGGCAGGTATAGGCAGTACTAGGCAGGTATTTGGCTAACTAGGCAGGTATGGCAGGTATAGATAGTACTAGGCAGGTATAGGGCAGGTATAGGCAGTACTAGGCTGCTCCATCTCCCGGCCGCGCTCCTCGGTCTTCTCGGCACAGGCGGGTGATGTCATCAGGCCGCGCACGCAGCGTGATGACACATGCTGCCTGTGCCAGAAAATCCGGACGGCCGCGAGTTTGCGGCCAGCCCGGAGTCCACTGCGGGCAGGAGCGCTTGCTCTCTGCCCCCGCAGTGGGTATTTCTTCTCCTGCATGTGCTCCGGAGGAGTCTCATGCAGGGGAAGAGATAGCTGACAGCGCACGGGCCACCGCAGCGCCCGAACGCCGTCAGCTGACTCAGGATTCAGTTATATGCGCTCACCCGAGAGTCGCGTAAAAGCTGAAGTGTCCCTGGGCGGCGCCCGGGCGCCGACAGTGACTCGAGTATAAGCCGAGGGGGGATTTTTCAGCACATTTTTTGTGCTGAAAAACTCGGCTTATACGGTAACTATGTATTATGCAAATAAATATCATTTTACCTTGATGAATTATTGATTAATGTTATTTACCTTTCTTCATTTTTACTTAATTTTCTTTTTCAATATGTACATTATGTACATAATAAAACATCTGTTATACATAAATTTTTGTTATACTTAATTGATAAGGTTACATTTTACGGTATTAACTTGTGGATTGCAGTGAGGCCATTTTGGTATTGTTAGCTATGTCAGAAAAATTTAAAAAGTTATAGCTCTTCAAAGGTGAATGAATGGGGAAAAAAAACCTAAACAAAGCGGTTAATCAATATACAATAAAAATTTCTGCCACCAAAATGCCTTGTATTTCAATTCCTTGCCATTTTCATTTTGGCCTAATTTATATAGTTTACATTTTTTTTTTCTTAAGAAAAATGACCTGAGAGGGTCCATAAGAGAGAAATATAAAGTCGCTCAACCTGCCGCTGAAATTAAGCTGCTGCCAGAGGAGACTGCATGGTAACAGGCTTATATATACCCCTCTCCTAATAAAAAATCCATGTAAATTCTGTAAATCCAAGATTACGCCATGCAATACCTGGCAGAAATCTGATGGGGACCCTTTGATTTCTGCCATGTATTTCTATTCTTTCTTCATGCTGATTTTACTGTCATGTAAGACATGGAAAGTATGAAGCAAGCGGAAAAATGGCCCTACTATGAATGAGTAGAGTGGAAACTAGAGCACCACGTGCCCCTGATGTGAGCTATGAAGGTACGTGGGTGCCAACAGCCATGGTGCAGTGAAGCAGCTCACCACCAAAATGAACCAAGGGGCTACTAGATGTGTGTCAACCAGCAGTTCAGCAAACCCTGCTGCGTATCGGTTTCCAAAGCAGATGGATGGTCACTGCAGCTCTGCCAGCAAACTTGCCTCGGCCAAAATAGTTTTCACAGCAGTTTCAAAATTGGCCTCTGCTGGTTGGCAAAGGATTGTCTTCTCCGGTGAGTTTTCTGTTTTATCGAACAGATGGACATTGGCATGTCCGGCAAGAAGGATCAGAGAACAAACACTCTGCAACCATTGCTAAAAGACGACCCAGGTTGGTGGTGGCAGCATTATGATATGGGGAATGTTTTGTGGCATGCTATGGGCCAACTCATTCATGTGGAATCTATCCTTGAAGATTCCATACATGTTAATTGTCTTCCCTGGGGCAGATTGGACCTTCTAAGCAAGACAATGCGACGTGTCACATGGCTAGAAATGTCCAATATTGGTTGGAAAAGCATGACCAAGCCTTCCAAGTATTACTGGGGCCTCCTACAGAGTACTTATCACCTCCATACAAACACAAAAAATTAATAGTAGATGAAATTATAAGACTTTTTTCCAATACATGTCATTAGCAAATCAGAAGGTTTACCTTCAAGTTACAGGGACACAGATTTTAGCTTCACTTTCATTGGCTTAGATCCTTACCTAGAAGGATTCCTTCTGTTGGGAGATACTAACTGTGCAGAAGGAGCTGAGGATATAGCTGCATGTACAGGGTAATCCGAGTCTCTCGCTATATACAGTGCAGCAGGCACAACCCACTGATGACATAGTATGATAGGGTTTATAGGCATCTAATTTACACTGCTGCTAGTTTTATATCCAGCACAGAAATAGCAGTCCAGAGCTCACCAGTGTGCTCATGATATAGACTTCCTGGCTCCCCTTTTCACAGTGAATTTCCCCAGCTCAGAAGCAGTTATCTTGATGGATCACTATGTTGACAGCTTTGTGAAACTGTCAGGTGCTGACTTGTTCCTACTTCAGTCCTGTCTTAAAGGGTCAGCGCTTTTTTATTTAAACGGAATTACAGGTGAAATGCTTTGATTTTCCTAATGAAGCGTATTTATTAAAGTGTTTGTATTTTAGTGTCCTGTTACTTCATGAGGTTTCCTTGTAGGTGATAGGTCCTCTTTAAACCCAATGGAGCATATGTGGGACCACCTCTATTGTTGTGTTCGCTCTATAGACTCTCCCCCAGCACTTTTCAGCATCTGTAGGAATTACTGCAGTTAGCATGGTTCCAGATACCTGTGACAACTTACCAGGATCTGTATAGCTGCCGTTTGTACTGCACACGGTGGTTTCTCTGGGGATTAGCTGGTGGTTATAATAATGGGGCTCGACTATGTGATATTGCTTGTAGGCTTTACAAAGTTTGCTAATATATGGTCTCCATTGCTTTTTGATATCAATGATAAATGGGTTGTTGAAATATATTGATTTCAACAACCTATTTATTATCTATATCAAAACACATAATCTATATGGCAGCACACTCCACTTATCAATAAAAATTTCAATAACCTTAATATTTTTGTTTTTAGTCTTAGTAATACTAAATTGTTTAGTCTTTGTAATAGAGATCCAACCTAATATTTCTTATTAATTCCATTGCATTACAAAACCCTTATGTAAAACATGCACATCTTACCTTGTGTGACTAAATCAGTGTCCATTGCACTGTGCGAGAGCTGGTGTTATCTAGAAGACAAAATATCAGTACAGGTTACATAGGTAGACAAAGAAAAAGACATAAAAATTCTCAAGATGACATCTTTCGCTGTTGATATTACTAAACATGGTGACAGAAGTAATGAGCTCAACACTCAACCCCTTCCTGACGGAGCCTTTTTTTTGTCACGCTCGTTTTTCCCTCCCCATCTTCCCAGACCCATAACTTTTTTATTTTTGCACTGACATAAACATATGAGGGCTTTATTTTGCGGGACAGGATGTACTTTCTAATGGTGTCATTCATCGTACCATAAAATATACTGGGAAACTGCAAAACCGTTCTAAGTGGGGCAAAATGTGAAAAAAAAAAAAAAAACATACTTGCGCCATGTTTGCAGGAGTTTTATTTTTGCGGTGTTCAATCTTCGGTAAAAATGATGTGTTATTTGTATTCTGCAGGTTGATATGAATCCATCTATACCAAGTTTTGGTACTGGAAAAAAATTCAAAACATTTTCTATTTTTGCTACAGCGCCATTTTCTGTGATCAATAACTTTTTTATTCTGCATTTTTTTGCGGGCTGAAGTGTACTTTTTTTATTAGTACCAGTTTGGAATAAATGGGACTTTTTTGAACAACTTTATTTAAATATTTAGGAGACATGAAACGACCAACAAAACTGCAATTTTGGTGTTTGGAATTTTTTTTCTTCTACGGTGTTCAGCGTACGGGATAAATTATGTTCTATTTTAATAGATCAGACTTTTTCGGCAGCAGCGATACCAAATGTGTAACTTTTTTAATTATTTCATTTGTAAGATGACAAAAGGGGGCGATTTGAACTTTTAATTTTTTTGTTTTGTTTTTTTTTACTTTGAGTCCCCCTAGGGTGCTTGACAACTAGGGGGCGCGATCATTTCTACAACCTAATGCCTTGTATACAGAGTGCATTAGGGTGTACCAATATGGCAGTTTCACTACTTCCTCCCTGGGGAAAGGAGCAATTAAACAAAAAACATGGCAGCGATCGAGTCCTGATCAGAGTGAGGAATGGTGCACGGCACCGTTTCTCATTAATTAACATGCTGCAGACATGGTTGCCGCTGTGACTAAGGGGTTAAACAGTGCGGGATGGTGCTGGATCCATTCCACGCTGTAACCGTCGGTTGTAAGCTGCAAATAGCAGCTGACAGCCGCCGACTATGTAGCAGGTTGGCGCCGCGATCCCGCTACAAAGCCAGTTACCGGAACTATGATGTACTCATACATCCAATGTCAGTAAGGGGTTAAATGGATTTCACCATGAAAATTATTTTTCACATATTAACAAACAATATGTAGCTATCACATGAATTTAAAAAAAATAAATAAAAAAAAAAAAAATGGGTGGTTGTTTTTTTTTTTTTTTTTTTAAACCTCTACCTACATTACTTTCTGATTTGTCTCCGACTTCCCCTCTGTAAACTCCGAGAGCACGGCAGTGAGGATTGCTTTACTGTTCTCTTCCATGGCCACTATGGTAAATGTTATCAGCAGTACCTGATAAGTGTAGATAAAGCTTGAACACTCCTCCTCCCAAACACAGAAGATGATTAAAGGGAACCTGTCACATAGGTTATGCCTCCCTTGCTGAAGGCAGCACAAGCTAGTGTCAGACCTGCTGTTTCCAGCACTGTGCCCCTTATTCTGTAAGATGCTGTAGTTTTAGAGCATTTACCCCTCAAATCTTATTCATGAGCAGGTGTTAGCTCCACCCACCAAATAATAGCTCCGCCCACTGAGTTATTCACACGTTTCTACCTATTCAAAGTTATAGGTTTGTCAGTTGCGGTGGGCGGGGCTAGCCTCAGATGAGTGGGGTTTGAAAAAACTGACACTCTGAAGGACTCTTCGAATGACTGTTCTAGCTGAAAACTGCAGATTTGAGCATTAAATACACGAAAACTTCAGCATCTTACAGAATAAGGGACACAGCGCTGGAAACAGCAGGTCTGACACTAGCTTGTGCTGTCCTCAGCCAGGGGGGAAAAAACTATGTGACAGGTTCTCTTTAAAGGGGTTGAATCATTTCATTAAATGGTCTTCAGAATAAGGGGACAGTGAAAACAAGTAACTTTGCAATTGGATGTCATTAGCAAAGCTGTCTTGTATTCACAGTTTTCCTTATCTTCTGTTTACACTGATATCCAGTGCTGGTCGGATCCCTCCTCCTTGCATTTCACTAGCTGAGAGCTCGTTTACATTCTGTTCGGCCCCCGGTCGGCTGTATTTACGGAGCTTGCATTCCTGCCTTTCACTCAAAGTAAGGAACCGGCACATTTTCACTCTGCACAGCCAGATAATCAGAATAACAATGCAGGGCTTCTATAATCAGGAAACAGCACAATTGTGTGTCGATCCCTGCCTCTCTGACTCAGAGTTAGGGGCCCGTAGCAATTTCTCTCAGCACACCTAGCAGAAACAAACTGCAGCAGATTCTACAATCAGAAAACAGCACAGTTGTGTCTCGGTGCCTAACTCTCCTGCATAGAAGGGAGATTTGTGCCATTCATAGAAAGCTGGATTCAACTGTAACAAACCTCCAGCTGTGAGAGGAGAAGAGATCAGTGCTCAGTCTAGATTGAATGCAGCTTGTGGTATGTATACAGCTCTTACAAAACAAGACTGCATAGGGAGAGACACAGTGACATGTGGACTCAGAGGGTGGGGAGGGGGAAGAGTCTCGGGAGCCAGCATGAACAGTGAAGGGGGGATGATGTCACCCAGCTGGGAGGGGAAGAAACATCCCCTTCATTTCTAGAGTTGAGAAGCTGAGAGCAGTATGAATCAGCCGATCTAAAGAAGCGATACATCCCCTTTAAGGGTGCTTTTACAAAGCGCAGTTTTGGTGCCGTTTTAACTGCGCTCCAATTATGTGCTTTTATTACCAGCAAGCTTCTTTCACTTATCTAAACTGTTTGGAAAGTGATTAACCAATTAGTGTGTTTGTAATCCACAAGACTTTGAACACAGTTATTGATTACTTACTTGAAACACCTTTCTGAACAATTTAGACAATTGAAAGAAGCTTGCTGCTAATAAAGGCAGTTTAATTGGAGCGCAGCTCAAACTGCACCAAAACTGCGCTTTGTGAAAGCACCCTAACTCATTATCCTTCCATGTATTGCTTGTCATTGTCCTGTCTATCTAATCTAATCTTTATCTACGCCTATTCAAAGAACAATAGAGCGATCATTATGTCATTACCTACTACTTGTAATGAGACTACATACAGATAAGCATTTATTGCAGCACTAACAGTACATTGAGATTAGTTTGCCATTTTGTTTAGTTTTTTTCTCTTTAGGCCGGGTTCACATGGCGTATTGCAGCCCGCAAACTCATTGGTAGCGCATAAGTGAATGTTTCCAGCTACCACTACAGATGCATTATGTAGATGCAGAGTCCTACAGAATACATGTTGTATGAGCTTTAATGCATATATTCTATTGAGGTCAATAGAGATGCCCATCTCCAAAACTGTGCTAGAGCTGCACCAGTTCTCTGGAACGTGCTACCCTGTACGATCAGGCACATTCTTGACTCTCATAGTTTTAAGTGCGCCCTGAGAATATACCTTCTTAGGCAAGCTTCCCAAGATTCCCCCAAATTCAGTCACAAGCATTTCTGACACTCCCTACACTTGGGCACTCACAGGCACTTATCTGTATATAGATCTACAGTTTGTATATAGATGCACTTATCTGCACAGGCAGTCCCCAGGTTAAGAACAGGATTTAGGTTTGTTCTTAAGTTGAATTTGTATGTAAGTCAGAACAGGTATATTTATTAACTGTAACTCCTGCAGAAGATGGGGTTTTTTTTTCCATTTTGCATAGTTCAGGGAACGGTTTTTGCTGTCTGTGCCCTTGTTAAGATTTCACCTCATGTGCTGCTGTGGCATGCTGGAGCTTGTTGTTCCATAGCTACTACCTGCTGCGGAACATGGAACTACACATGCCAGCATGCCCCATAAGTCTCCGTTTGTAACTAGGGGACAGATGTAAGTCGGAACAGTGTATGTTGTGGACTGTCTGTATACATTATATATGTCCTGTCTGTATATTAATTCAATTATCTATACATACATCTCCTATCTGTATACAGATGTCCTGTCTGGGAGGCAGATTCATTCACTTTTATGTAAACCATCCCGTATTTATGAAACCTGGCTGGACCATTGTGTAAACCAAGCACTTCTCACCCCCTAGTCTCACCCATACAACCTAATAGATTGTAAGCTCTTGGGAGCAGGGCCCTCTCACCTTGTGTCTGTACTGGAAGTAGCTTTTTACTGTGCAATGTTTGTTTTTTGTCTCTACTTACACCCTCTAATCACGGATAGCCAGCCACCGGGCCGTGAAGCATGCCCTGCGGATGCTGACCGCCTGTTGACTGAAAAAGTCCAGCCAGTCGGCATCTACTCTGCAGCCGTTGCAAGACGGCCGCGCAGAGTTAGCAGCTGCACACATAGCGTTCAGCTGCTAAGCAAGGGGGAAAGCACGACGGTTCATTACTGTCCCTGCTTTCCCAATAGTGCGACAGAAGGAGAAGGGGGGGTGACGCAGAGATGTCATCACACCCCCCGCCCCATTGGGTCTCGCCGGACTCCAGCTTCTGGAGGCTGCGGTTGTGCAGGGGATCAGAAATTCGCCTGGCTATTTGCCTAAAGGGGTTATGTATATACTTACTATAGGGGACATATATGTAAGGAGCTGTAGGGGCATGTATATACTTACTATAGGGGACATATATGTAAGGAGCTGTAGGGGCATACATATACTTACTACAGGGGACATATATGTAAGGAGCTTTAGGGGCATACATATACTTACTACAGGGGACATATATGTAAGGAGCTGTGGGGGCATGTATATACTTACTACAGGGGACATATGTGAGGAGCTACTGGGGCATGTATATATTTACTACAGGTGGAATATATGTAAGGAGCTGTAGGGGGCATGTATATATTTACTACAGGGGAAATATATGTGAGGAGCTACAGGGGGCATGTATATACTTACTATAGGGGAAATATATGTGAGGAGCTACAGGGGGCATGTATATACTTACTACAGGGGGCACATATGTGAGGAGCTGTCGAGGGCATGTATATACTTACTACAGGGGACATATGTAAGGAGCTGTAGGGGGCATGTATATACTTACTACAGGGGACATATATGTAAGGAGCTGTAGGGGCATGTATATACTTACTACAGGGGACATATATGTGAGGAGCTACAGGGGGCATGTATATACTTACTATAGGGGACATATGTGAGGAGCTACAGGGGCATGTATATACTTACTACAGGTGGCGCATATGTAAGGAGCTGTAGGGGGCATGTATATATTTACTTCAGGGGAAATATATGTAAGGAGCTGTAGGGGCATACATATACTTACTACAGGGGAAATATATGTAAGGAGCTGCAGGGGCATGTATATACTTACTACAGGGGACATATATGTAAGAAGCTATAGGGGGCATGTATATACGTACTACAGGGGAAATATATGTAAGGAGCTGTAGGGGCATGTACATACTTACTATAGGGGACAGATATGTGAGGAGCTACAGGGGGCATGTATATACTTACTATAGGGGACATATGTGAGGAGCTACAGGGGCATGTATATACTTACTACAGGGGACATGTACATACTATAGGGGACATATATGTGAAGAGCTACAGGGGGCATGTATATACTTACTACAGGGGAAATATATGTAAGGAGCTGTAGGGGGCATGTATATACTTACTACAGGGGACATATATGTAAGGAGCTGTAGGGGGCATATATAGACTTACTACAGGGACACACATTTAAGGAGCTGTAGGGGGCATATATGTAAGGAGCTGTGTGGGGTAGGTATATACTTACTACAGGGGGCGTATATATACTTACTATTTGGGACATATATGTGAGGAGCTACATGGGGCACGAATGTAGTTACCTACAGGGGGGCATGTATGCAACTACCTACAGAGGGTACATGACTACCTACCAGGGAGGACTTAACTATTTACAGGGGACCTATATATCTGCATACAGAAGGCATATATACCTACCGACTGTGGCTGCATTCGGACTTACATATCTATCTATCTACCTAAAGAGGGCCTATATAAATAGCTATGAAGGTTTATTTCTACCTGCAAGGGCCCTATATACCTACCCACATTCATACAGTCCTAAATTCCTATTGGGGGAGGCCTATATATCTGCCTAATGGGGGACCTATAAATTTACCTACATAATGGGGCCCATAGAGCTGATTACATATGTATATTATATACATGTATAATACTGACCCACAGAACTGATTAATATAACTGCAGACTGATTCTCAGCTCTGCGGGTCAGCATGATATTATATAGTACTGAGCCACAGAGCTGACAATCAGTCTGCAGTTATATAATACTGGTTACCCCATAGTTTAGCCCTAAATGATACAGTATACACTTTATTGTGGTTTTTTGTGCGTGTGATTCTAGACCTCCAACCCCTTCCATAACCTCGCCCCCACAGGGCTGTGAAAAATTGTCTTGCATAAAACCAGTCCCTGGTGGAAAAAAGGTTGGGGTCCGCTGCGGAATATGTTGGCGCTATATAAAGATGATTCATTTTTACTTTCGGTTTTGAGTATTTCATGCTGGAATCTTTTTCGAGGAGGTGGACAAACCCTTTAAGGGACCTGTCAGTCTCTGAGATGCAGATGTAAACCAGGCCTTATTCTTTCTACCAAAACTGACTCCAGTGTAATTGCAGCGCTGTTGTCATGGTTTCCTTTCTAACAGAAGCCATGACATTAGTGTGAAAAGCGCTAAAGGCTATTTATGTACTAGATACATAACATACATAAGCCTTGGGCGACGCTGACGCTCACTGGCAATCACTAATACAGGGCGCCTTCTATTTGGCTGACAACAGTGGACACTAGAGAGTAACTGCACTAATAGGTGAAGGGTCCGCTCCGGGTGTCGTTAGTCAGTATTGGCGGCAGCAGGCATCACGTGGTACTCACACCGTCCCTCAGCAGCTCCTGCACCAGTCCATCCTCTTCTATCACTCCGCTCTCTGCTGCCCCGGCTGACACGCCCCCGCTGACGTCACATCCCGCCTCACTTACCCGGAATGCATCGCGCGTACCTCAGTAATGGCGGGAAAGAGCCGCGAATAGTGTGTACAAGAACCACAGGCTGCAGCCCACTGAAAACTATCGTATGTACATTCGGTATCATTGCTGCTCTATATCCTGAGAATAAAAAGCGAGATACAGGGGCCGTTCACACAAAAGTAAACGATAATAACGGCCTGTAAACCAGCTTTATTGTCAACCCTACATTCCTGCTAGGATAATGCCTGCATTAATAAAAATGGCGGTGCACACAGTGCCTTCCTTTATAACGACCTGTACTACTGTGTAATATGAGGAAATGGCTGTATTAGGACTGGTGGAAGGCAGTGGGTGATGATGGTAGTATAATTTCAGGTATATTCCCATAGAAGTGTGTAATTGAGCTAAGAGGAGAGAGGTTTGTGTTACAACCCTGGCAGTAGTTACACCACACCCAATCTCTAGTCCAGAGCAGATGTGGCAGCCAGGGACACCATAAGTAAAGGGGTACTCTGGTATTCTTGACTCCTATTGAAAGTGTGAGGTACAAGGTTAAAATTTAGGGCCACGTGTATGAAAACTGTCTAGGTCTAAAATTCACTTTGTTGCACATAGCAAACCCCTTTCATTTCATATAGTGCCCTGGCAAAATGAGAGGGGCATTTTGATTGGTTGCTAAAGGCAACAAAGTGAAATTTTGACCTAGACAGTTTTCATACATGTGGCCCTTAGGCTATGTTCACAGGGCATACTTGCGGGGCGTAATTACGCCTGGACTACGGGTGCTCGCGCCGACTCCCACGATGCAGGGGGGGCAGCCAGCCGGCGCCATAGACATTCATTACTAGCGGCGCGTATTCACTGCTAGTAATTGACTTGTCACTTATCCCCCCGCGCCGTATTGTGCAAGCAGGGAGAGGAGACGTAATCCACAGTTCTTTATGTGAACTGTGGATTACCGTAATGACTGGGACGTATCTCGCCCCGTATTTAGCGCAGTACGCCGCAAAATATGTCCAAGTTTAAGCCGTGTGAATATAGCCTTAGTCATTTAAAACTTTACTAGTTTCCCACATACTTGCCAGTTACCAGCCCAAAATGTGATGTTTGTAGCTTGTTGCCATTGATACGACCTGTAGTTCAGGTACAGCTTTCTAGTCAGGCGTGCTCAGTTCCAGCACTAGGAAGTTGTGTTAGGCTACGTCCACATGGGGTTGATTCATAGCCAGATTTTTAAGCGGATTCAGAAATTAGAATTCACAAAAATCCAACTGTCCCCATAGACCTCAATAGAAAATTCGAGCTGTAGTCTACACAGCTCAAATTTTCAGAGTTTGTTTTCCAAAACTGACAGCTTTGAGAAAAGATGATTATAGAGGATTATAGTACTGTTCTATTGAATAGGGCAATCAAAACTGCAGGAGAAAGCCACAAAAAAAAGTGTTAAATACTGGTCGGATTCTAACCAGTATTCTGCCGTGTGGACACAGCCATATATATCTATGAAGCAGCAGGGGAAGGGCAGGAAGTAACTGGGAACTAACGTGAGGGATTCGGCAGTGAGGGAGCACATGATGAGATGCACAGGACAGTGGAAAGTTGCTCTTCAGTATCCGAGGGAATACATGGGAGAAAACAGCCTGAAATATGTCAGCAATGCATGACGGGAATTGGAGTCTGCTATACACATGAGCTGCTACTGAAGTCGAGCCCACACTCTATTGAGGAGGAGACATAGGGGGTACCAGTGTAACAAACATATCAATTATACAGCTTGTACTGTTGTGTGTGTGTTATGACCCTGTGGCTTCATTTTAATTTTTTTTTTTTTCAAATGCTGAAATATCCTTTAAAGGGGTTGTCTCACTACATTGATTCATCTCACATCAGTTCTGTTTTCTCGGTTTTATTTTTTAATTCAGGGGTGTGTTTATTGACAATACTGGCCTGCAGTGATGAGATGCTGCGGACACCAGGTCTGTAGCTACGGCAACCAGTGCTGGCAGCCTATCGGGAGTGATCCAACAGGTCTGTAGCTATAGTGACCCGAAAAGCTGATGCAGCCCATACAAGATGGGATATCTTGGAATAGGTAGGACACTGTTAATGGACACATATTGCAAAGTGACTTGTTTTTACAAGATCTTTAACATAAAAAGCAATTCTTGTAGTGAGACAACCCCTTTAACTTCAGGGCCTCACACAGCTGACACATCTGGCCCTCAGCCTATTACCAGTATCTATCTTGAATCATATCAGCAGGCTCCTCTTTTATAATATTGGATTAGGGCCCCTGAGAAGATTACTGCCCATACTGTCCTAATGGCAGTTGCAGAAAATCTCCCAGTGCATGCAACTGTGTGCCATGGATCAGCATGTGAAAAAAAACTGGTTATATGTGGTTTTTTTTATTGTTTTTTTTATTATAATAAATAAGGGGCTTTCTAACTACAAAGATTAACTTTCAGCATAAAGGGACAGTCAGATGAAGCCTTTTCTAAATGCATTCTAAATAGATTTTACTTTATTCATGAGATAAGAGCATTTTTACGTGTTCTGAAGTGCACACGGGTTTCTGTGGGTACCTGCAGACCAGATGGGTATCTATTATCTGATTAGCTGAGAGCAGGGAGTGACATCAAACGAATTTTTTGCAGATTCTACATAATGAATCTGCATAAAATCTGACTTTAAACCAGTGCCATGTAGACGTAGCTTTAGGGTATTTTCACATGGCATATTTGCTGGGCGTACTTCGAGGCATAATTGCGCTGCAATACCCTTGATGTGCGCCCCGCAAATACCATAAAGTAAGTGCCAATCGGCGCGAGCTCCCGAACACACGGTGTAATTGCGGGGCGTAATTATGCCCCGCAATTATGCCGTGTGAACTTAGCCTAAAATAGCAGGCATATAGCGACACCCATAGTACGCACCGCTATACGTTGGGTATGCGCCATGTGAACATGTCCTAAGACAACAGACACCAATGGCTCCCGATGGACCCCATTGACCTGTGATGCTAATTACAGGACACACCTTAGGCCATGTTCACACGGTGTATTTGCAGGGCGTAATTACGCCGTGGGGGCGGGGGAGGGAGCGGGGGGCCGGCACTTCGCTGGCCCATAGACTTGAATTGCAGCGGCGCGTATTACGCCGCTGTAATTTTCACATGTCAAATTATCTCCCCGCCCGTCGGCTTCGCCCGGCTGGGAGAGGAAGACGTAATCCATAGTTCTCTATAAGAACTGTGAATTACCGTAATGAATGGGCCTTTTCCGGCCTCGTAATTGGCGCACTTCTGCGAGTAATTACGGACCGAAATACGGCCCATTTTAAGCCGTGTGAACATGGCCTTAAACATGTCCAGATGTTCAAATTATTCAGTCTTTAAGGCCTCGTTCACACGGCTGATTTGTGCACGGATTTCAGCCGTACTGCGCGCCATATTTGCGCTGCAGTACGGCTGAAATCCGTCCCAGTCATTATGGTAATCCACAGTTCTCATAGAGAAATATGGATTCCGTCTCTCCTCGCCGAGCGGGGAGAAAGTGACATGTCAATTATTTACGGCATGTACGCGCCGTGAATAATAACTGTCTATGGGGCCGGCGAGCTGCTGACCTCCCGCTCCTGCTGCACGGCAGCTGCCGTAATTGCGTGGCGAAATCCGTCCCGCAATTACGTCGGCAATAAGCCATGTGAACTGGCCCTAATAGGGGTAGTATCATTTTTGTCCAGGCCAGTTTCATTAGTTTTGATTTTTTGGTTGAACCACAATTCAAATGCAATGTCTGATTTTTATTAGTTGATTTTTTTTTTTTTTTTAAACAATGATTTTTATTTAGAAGAAAAGATATCATCCTTTACAAACAATCACATCTCAATATATAGATAAAACTTCAATATGTAACATTTAAATGCTCTGTTAACACTTAAACTTCTCCATTTAATTATAATAACATCCATAAAAGATAAACCGAGCCAAACTTAAATAGTCCCTATAAAGCCCCTCCCCTACCACCTATTTTCAATAAATTTATTGTAATTTTATTTTAATGGAAGGGTTCAAACTATTTTGTATTTGTGTATATATCCTTAACATATCCATAAGGTAAAATAGGCTGGCTGTATGTAAAAAAAAAATGCCTTTTGAGGCAGCATTCACTTTAGAAATGCTGCTAGAAGGTACTCAGTTATACACTGCAGGATAGCTGCCATATAGCTAGTGTTGACTTGTGACTACATTTAGGGCCTCATGTATGAAAACTGACAAGGTTTAAGTCCATCTTTGTTGCCCATAGCAACCAATCAGAGCTCCCCTTTAATTTTTTCAGAGCACTATATGAAATGAAAGGAGAGCTCTGATTGGTTGTTATAGGCAACAAAGAAAGTCTTAGACCTAGACAGTTTTCATACATGAAGCCTTTAGTGTGGATTCACACTACATTGCAGGTATCTGTCGGGGACTATGAAAAACAGATACCCCAACAGATACCCCGCCATGATGGCCACATATGGAATAACAGAGTAGACGTAGCCCAGCGTGCCCTATGTTTGTTCTATTTCTCAGCATGTGCTTATCTTATGGGTCTCTAGTCTACTATGCTATAGAGTCCTGCAGTGAATGCATATGCCGTTGGGGAATAGAGCAAACATAGCGCATGCAGAGCTATGTCTGCTCTGTTATTCCCTATGAGGCCGCCGGTGCTACATTTCAGTATCTGCCACTATACCTTTTCTCACGGTACCCCGACAGATACCTGCAACATAACAATTAGGCTATGTTTACACGGCGTCTTGAATACATTTTTTGCAATATGTAAAACGTTTTGCGTGAAACGCATCCAAAAACGTCTAGCTCATAGCAACCAATCAGAGCACAGCTTTTATTTTTTTCAGAGCATTATATGAAATGAAAGACCGTTTACATCATGGGTTTCTCCCTCCATCAACCTCTAACATGCCTTAAAACTAGGTGTAAACAGTGCCTAAAATGCACTCTAAGCTTGATAACGGTTAAAAAGCAGGTACCAGGATTATTTGCTAGCACATACGCAAAGTAAACCCTCAAAGCCTTTTCCCCAAACCCGTGACATTCAAGGGTAAAGACCTAAAAATCGAAGTTTGGGGTTTTCCATAGCATACACATAGCCTGCAAAGATGTACAGAGAAACGCTTGACCGGATATCAGGCTTTTCAGTTATCTGCTCTTACCTGTAAAAAATAGGCCATTGAAAAAGGTCAGAACATTCTGTGCTGTGATATCACGGTGCAATATCTGTTCTGTTTAGTTCTGCTACATCTTAGACTAGGTACACATTATGTCAATGGCCTCTGGTTAACGTAACTACAGGACATAAACATTAAATAGATGCCAGAAAGTGGAATCTGTCATCCATGGGGTCCTCTAGTAAAACGTGTATATGTTTAACAAATACATTTTTACTGGATGCGGTTGTATAGAATAGCCTGAGCTGCTGCACTATTTTATTTTTTTTTTGATATGCAGACATATGCGAGCAAAAAGGACACACTTTTGGCTTTTGTTGAACATGTATGTCAGAAGGTCTCCCAGCGTACCTGCTAAATGTACAGTACATCCCCACTATAATGTACACATAGAATTAGGTTAGGTTGACATTCTGACCAGGAAAGCTCCTGACATACACCCTAAACATGGACATAATATTGAATAGCCTATGCTATTGCACACAATAGCATCCAGTAAAAAATATTACATTTATTTTTTTTTTTTTTAACAGTTGGACCATAAGGGTGATGATGCCACTATTTGCCATATATTAGAGACATCCAGTCGTGTCACATTTTTATGACCACTTCCTACTTTCAGCTTTGCAAGCACGTAGCTTATGAAGCAAGTTATGTGTCCTCAGCTGGCTTGGTTGGTATATAAGGTGTGCGATGGGTTGTCTACACACTTATCCCTTGTTGCCGTGATAGGTGAAATGGGCGTGTTTTCAGAACTCTAAAAGAGATGATTAAGGGTGGGAGTATTTCTGAAACTGTGCAGGTTGAAAGTGGACAAATAGCACCATTGAGAATAAGTGACAGCAACTGCAGAGCACCATGTACCAATGATTTGAGAGGTGAATATCGGCTATGGAGTTGCACGAGGGTGGACTGACACGTTCAGTGAATCCTTCTGTTGCGGTAGGGTAGGGTGGAAACGGAATAGTGCTCCATTTGCTTTTCATTTACGATATCAACCGCGGTGTTTAAATGCTAAAGTTGACGGGATTGGAGCTGCCTCTGATCTCAGCCGCTAGCAGAGGTTCCCAGCGGGGTCTAACAGCTGGAACCCACCGTATATGGAGTGGACACAACAAGTGAACTGGGCGTGAAGGGGTTAACATACATTTTCTTCACTTTAGCCGATTTTACAGAGTTAAAACCATTAAAGGGGTTGTCTCACTACAAGGATTGCTTTTTATGTTAAAGAGCTTGCAAAAAACAACTCACTTTGCAATATGTTCCATTAATAGTGCCCTCCCTTTTCCTGATATCCCCTCTTTTTGGGGGCTCCATCATCTCAGGTCGTATAGCTACAGACCTGTTCAACCGCTCATGTAGGCAGCCGCATGGTTCTAACTACGACCTGGCTTCCTGCAGCCTAGTGAAGCCAGAAAACACTCCCCTGAATTCAAAATAAAAACCAAGCTGGGGTAAGAGAATAAAAGTAGTGAGAAAACCCCCTTTATGGGATTTGCCACAAAAAAAACAGAAATCTCACAGCTCGGTCATGCGGGCCCAGTAAACCCAGAAAATTCAAAAAAAAATGAGAAACAGGACCGGGGTAAGATAATCATGTTGAGACAACCCTTTTAACCCTTTAAACCCACCTGGAGTATGGGTTGTCCTGTGGTGTTAAGGATTTGTGTACGGGATCGAAAGCTGAATTGCGCTAACACGTTGCACCCCTCCGCCCCACAAACATGTCTGCCCCTCACCTTCGTCTCTTCCCCCTTCCCCTGTAATTGAAAGCCCTCACGGGTAGGGCCCTCTCCCTCTTCCCATTTGTTAGTACTTTTGTCACTTTAATTGTTTGCC
>JAODAL010015840.1:45000-82546 GCA_025379985.1 Phyllomedusa bahiana
AAAATAGAGCGCCGCGTTTAGCTTTCTATGGGCCCCCCGCGTACAAATTCCCGGATTTTCTCGCAACCCCCGGATTTTTCCCTTTTTTTTTTTTTGAAGAAAAACGAGTTTCTGAAGAGGCCCCTGCGGGCTTTGGGGGGGAAGTTCTGCCTTTTATTTTTTTCTCAAAAGTATTTTGTAACACGAGGGTCTATTTTAAAATTTAAAATTAAGGGGAACCATTTGATTAAAAGTGGGGTTAAACCCAACCAAAACCCGATTTTTTTTTCCCCAAATGCGGGTGACCCGGCCCAAACAACGCTTCTAATAAATCAAGTGGCCTTTTTTGTCATCTTAGAAAATAAACTTCTTTATTAGAATAGGATATAAAAATACATGGCAGGGGGTAGTGAATAAGACTCACACAAGCTATATGCACAGACGCCTTTCGATTTTGGCAGATCTTATCCATTGTGCTGGTAATATATTTATCACACATTTTATTCATTGTGCTGGTAATACATTATTATTAATATATCCCCAGCACAATGAATAAGGTTTGTCAAAATCGAAAGGTGTCTGTGCATATAGCTTGTATTTGAGTCTTATTCACTACCCGTTGCCATGTATTTTATAAATTTTCAATAAAAAATTTTTATTTTTAAGAAAAAAAGGGCCCACTTGATTTTTTGGAAGCGGTTCGGACCCCGCTTTGTGGAAACTCTGTTTGTCTGCCTAACACAGGTGTTTAGGTGTCCAAGCACCGCATCTACGGAGTCTATGGACAACAAAATGTAAGTGAACTGTGTTGAATTTATTTTTTTGAATAATCCAAACCATGTTTGTTTTGATCGTCACCCCTCCCCCACCCTCAAAGGGAGGGTTTCATTTTTGGCCGCCAATGACCGTGATGTTCTGCATTAAAATTGATGGTAGTTGCAGTGCTTGCCATTTTCTTCCTTGCTTGCTAGAAATGGTTGTGATTTGAATCTAGTCTCTTTATGGATTTCCTTAGCATTTCAAATCCTTCTAGTGTACTTTTATAGTAGAAATTGTTTTACTTCAATGATGCACAGTAGTACGTTGTACATGTTAAAGGCACATTTCATGCCCAAAACGTTTTTGCTTTATTTTACAGTCTATCTAAATTTGCCAACGCGCCTTTCTTAAATTTAAGATTTTATTTTTTTTTGTTTACATTTGCCAGTATATCTGTTCCAATCACATGTTGCGTGGCTTCTTTCGCCTCATGCACAGCAAACACGGGTACAAAAATTTTTCCGATTTCAACGTTACCCCTCTAGTTTCAGCTCTTTTGACACCCCATCTTCACCAAAGGCTAAGCTGTTCCATTTTTGCAAAAACACCCCTTAACTTTGGGGTTCTATGTACGCAATGAAACCCCTTTACATCAGTCGGCTTACATAAAGGGAACGAATCAGGATGCAGTGTGAAATTGGCCTTACCATTTGCTGTCCTGTGGCTTGAATTCTGCTCTAGACCTTCCCCATGTACTTGAAAACTCACTTTCCCAGTGTGCAACACCTGGTCGTGTGTTCCCCTCTTCCCCATCTGCATCAGAGGTTTTGTCTTCTTTTCCCCAAAAATATGCAGCATAAGCCCTTTTTTTTTTCCTTTAAATGATGGAAAACCCACGACCCACTGAACCATTGGGTGTCAGTCTTTAAAAAGGGGTTTGGCACTGTGTTCTTTTTTGGTTTTTTTGTTCCCATGTCAAAACGGGGAAAGGGCAGTGGGGATTTTTGATCCAGGGAAAGTTTTGGGACATGAGATGTATATGTCACCATCACAGGAAGCAAATGTGTGAGCTAAAACTGCTGAAGGCAGGCAATTGAAATTCTAGATGACTTGCGTTGCCCTGCCCTGGTGCAGGTAGAAAAATAACTTGGCATCTTTTAGCTTTCTGTGTCTATGTATGAATAATGTATATTGAGGGGTTTTTTTAACCTGAATTAATTGTAAATTTTTATCTTTGTAGGGTTATCTGTGGGTCAAGAGTTAGAGTAGAACTGTCCACAGGCATGCCACGTCGATCCCGTTATGACAGACCGCCAGCACGTCGTCCTTTTGACCCAAGTGATAGGTTTTTATGATGGGTGAAAAGGGGCACTTAGCTTTTTGATGAAAGATACAGAGACGAAGGAAAGCGGTAAAAGGTTTTTCTTGGGTGTAACCAGATGTTCACTGATGCAGAAAGCTTGCATGATATCCCTAAGGGGCCCGTCCTCTTTCTTTTAAAAATAAATAACTGAACTTTTGCATTAAAGGGGGAAAAGTCAATGTTTGGGGGGGAGGGGGGGGTTTTTGAAAAAGTTTGGCAGCACAATGTGTCAAACAAGTCTCTGGGCAGTAGCCATGAAATGAGGGTTCATGCAGAAAGACTCATGCTGTAAAGTTGAACATGCAAATGACGGCTGTGATCAGCAGCTTGTTTCCTGAAACAGCAGAAGGTGTTGTATTTTTTTTTTATTTTTATTTTTAAGGGTGGGGTAGGGTGGAGCTGCAACGTGCTGACTAACTTTAATTTAATGGACAGCAAGAAGTTGGTGTTTATACACTCTTGCCCTAAGGCTAAATGTTTGACATGTTTTGGATTAAGTTTTAGAGTGAGCTTGAAAAGTTTCGTATGCATGTGCTTGCAGAGTATAGAAAGTTTGAACTGAAAGTGAGCACCAGGAAGTTTACGTTTTGTAGTCTACATAACTTAGGCTTGGCTTTAACAATGGACTGCTGCTTTTATGTGCATTATGGCTTATGTAATAATGTTGAACTGTTCCAATATATTAATAATCAACCTGGTCAAAACCTTACAGGTTTCTTCGTTTGAGTCAGTCGACTTGATTCAGAATGTCACGAGCCTTATGATATCATGCTGAGGCGCCTTGCAAATCCGACCTTATGATTCTGCTAGACCTTGAGGTGATCAGCATAAGAGGCCAGATCCCCTCAAGCCTTCTACAACTAGATCATCCTTTAAGATTCTGTAGAGGCCATGAAATCTAAGATCTACTGTGATCGCCGTATCAGAGTAATATTGGCATACATTTGGGGCTCCCCTCCGGTTTAGAAAAGAACAACAGATTGACCACATTCCCACCTAGAAAAACCTTCATGCGTCAATCAAGCCTCATCTGGCTCATATGGCTGTCAATTTGATCGTCGTTAGATTGAAGACCTACAGTAGATGAAGTGATCGGCTGGTAGATCCTTCTAGACCGTCTAGATCTTCTAGACCTTGGGCCAAAGAGGGTCGACCTGCAGACTTGCAAGGTTTATTTACTACAAATTCTAGTCTTTTATTTTATTTTATTTTTTTAATTTGTTTGTTTTTTGTTTTTTATTATTATTATTTTATCTCTTATTTTACTTTTAGTTGTAATTTTATTGTAAAGTCGAACACTTTTTTTTTTTTAACCAGTTTCTCCTAGGTAGATCTATTCAAGACACATAGGTTTCCTGATATCAGGCACTCATTATTGTCTGACTGTAGGCTATATGATTAATACCCTCTAAATGTAAATTAACTTTACTTTCAATGTTCAGATCCAGGTCTCGCTCTCACTCAAGATCTCGTGGAAGGCGATATACTCGTTCTAGAAGCAGAAGCCGAGGAAGGAGGTTAGTTTAACTGTGTATTACAGTGAAATGTGCAGTCTTTGTGCATATTTGAAGTTGGGGTAGGTTCAGGTTGTGGATTTGTTGCTGAGATTTCTGCCATCGAATAGTCCATTCGACTGAGTCAGGTTGTCTCTACATTGTGCATAGATTTTTGCAGGTCATATTAATATAAATGGAATAGTCGCAAATTTTGTTGAAGAACTCTGATCCCTTATTTGGAGTGAGAAATGTTGACTTGGTGGTCTCTCACAGAGGAAAACCTACTGTGAACTAGTATATGAACCAGCAAATCGGAATAACTTTACTAAACTTTGTAGGGCATGCCATCTTCTCACTACAGCTTGTATTCTTCAGTCTGCACTAGGGTTTTTTTGTTTTGTTTTTTTTCCCCCCCATACAACAGTAACATCAGTTCAGCTAGGTAACATGCATGTTTTAGCATCCTCAAACTGTCTTTAAAATTTTCTTTTGTAGGTCTAGGTCTGGATCTCCCCGTAGATCACGATCTGGCTCCCCTCGTAGATCAAGATCTGGTTCTCCTCGCAGATCCCGATCTCCTTCTGTTAAAAGATCAAGGTAAGTGAACATTAATAAAAGTTGAAAAACGTACACATAGGCTGTATGGACAAAACATTGAACTTTACTTCATTTTTATAAATTGGTGCATAAAAGTCATAGTTCTATGACGAACACCTTAGGCCATATGAAACCGTGGCAGTACTTAGCTGTATAGCTTCTCCTGTTTAGGAGGTGAGTGATAGTCCCATAGTAGACTAATAGGAGCCGATCATGCTGAGGTGCCGCCATGTAATGACGCGACGTTTCGGAAGGCACGCCTTCCTTTCTCAAGCATGGCGTGCCTTCCGAAACGTCGCGTCATTGCGTCATTACATGGCGGCACTGGGCTGCAACTCAGCATGATCGGCTCCTATTAGTCTACTATGGGACTATCACTCACCTCCTAAACAGGAGAAGCTATACAGCTAAGTACTGCCACGTTTTCATATGTTTTTCATTGCCTAAGGTGTTCGATATAGAACTATGTCTTTTATGCACCAATTTATAAAAATGAAGTAAAGTTCAATGTTTTGTCCATACAGCCTATGTGTACGTTTTTGATTTATATAGGGGAGACTAAGCAAGGTACTCCTAACGGCTGGGACTATAACGTGTGCACTGCTAATATACGGCATTGTTTGCTATTATTGGATTAATAAAAGTTGAACTAGTCTTGGTTTAGTTAAATTAATAGCATTATGAAATTGTGCAGTTTAAAGAACTTTTTTGAAATTAATTAATTTTTTTACATTTTTTTTCTTTTAATCTTTTTTAGATCTAGGTCTCACTCAAGGTCCAGGTCCGTCTCGCATCCCAGAAGCCGGTAAGTCTTAAGTTCTCTACATTCACTTGCTTACAGCTTCATACAATTACAACAGTTTTATACATATTCTGGCTTGTAGAACTATAGTCCTACAGCAGAATAAAAGATTTTTTGTTGCCTGTCTATAAAGGATAGCTGACAGTCTATGGCACTGGTAAAGGTTGCTGACTGCTGTACTCTATTTTCTTTAAAATGTCTTTATTAAGCAATACAAAGTTTAAGACATTCACAACGTATGAAATATAACTTGCAGATTGTCAAAAGATTCGGGTTTTGATACGTTATATAATTTGCACTCTGTACTACCAATTTTCTATTTTATATAAAGCAAAACAATCAAGAGAACAAAAAAGGGAAAAGGACATTTGTACATTAAAATCGGTCCGAGCCTCAATTTTGCGATCTCACGCCCACTCCTGAGAGCCGAAGTCGTACTGCTTCCAGACGTCAATGTCATGGAGCAAACCATCTGAACGCAGGCGACCCCGGGATGCATCAAGTTAAATTGCCCTCCCTGTTAATGTAACTAGGATTGCCAGTCTTGGCCTCTTCTTTAGCGTCAGGCCGGCTTAATGATGGAGAAGACATAAGCCGCATGAACGCGAGTACAGTATGCATCATTAGACTCAGACAAAACACAAACGCATATCAACATGTGCTCCACTCTCCGGGCCCACCCCCCAGCCCCAGCCTCAGTTTTTAGCAGTAGGATCACTCAATAAAGCACTCCGTATCCAATATCTACATCTCGTCCTGTTTTGTAAGGTAGAAACCCTAATTGCCAAGCACCCAGTTAGGTATTGGAGCAGGACCTCTCATCCTCAGAACAAATCAAGGCGTTAGGTCCCCTAAAGTGGTGTCTCGCCTATTAGTACCTGTTCTTGAAACCATGTGGTAAGACTAAAGCATTCTTTGATGGCTTCTCGTATTCTCTGTGGAAGCAAGGGGATAAAACTGCCCCAGACTTGGAAAAACGTTTCGACATGGGTCTCCTTTTTACCTGAGGCCTCTACCCAGTCCATTTTCAATATGTAGGACAGTTTGTCTAGAAACATCTTGAAAGGGGGTGTGGACTCATGTATCATATCTTACTCATGTAAGATAGTTTTAATACCTGCCGCAGAAATCATATATAGTAACTTCCTGCTTCCCAGTTCACATGGGGTCGCCCGAACATCTATATGACCAAATATTGCACATAGGGGGTTGTTCGGGACATAGTTAGTTAGGTGCGTTCTTGTGAATGTCATCACCCGTTCCCAAAACTCTTGAATTACCGGGCAGCTCCACAGGCAGTGAAACATATCTGCCTCCAGGGCTCCACATCGGAAGCAGCTGCTGCTTTCGAAAATGCCCATGCGGTGTCCCCTGACAGGGGTGATATAAGCCCTGTGATACAGTTGGAGAGACATCTCCCAATATCTGCTGGAAGCTAAGAATTTACGACTGTTAGCCAACGCCGTGAGCAGAGTAGGGACCTCCAGACTAGGATCGTCTCTTACCCACTTCGCGAGTGCCATAGTTGATTCTGAGAAGTCAAGTGGTGCATGCAAAACCTTATAATAGTGGGTGGTCAACCCCTTTTCCGCAGTGCTTTTAAGTAAGAGTCTACACGTCGATGGATCCCACTCCCTCTGCGCAAAGTATGGGAGGAGCGTCGAAACATAGCTGCGAGCGCTTAGGTAAGGGAAGAAGGAGACCCCAGCCGCCGGGTATTTAGCCCTCAGTTCCTCTAATTGCAGGACCTTATGCGTTTTTACATCAATTAGATCATAAATCGACAAAATACCTCCCCTCCCCCACCTATAGAATTCTGGATGTGGAGCCCCCTTTTGAATGTCTGGAGTGCCCAGCAGTGTACGAAGCAGGGGGATGTAGTCCTCAGAGTGGCCTCATCTATTGCCACCCCCGCCACGTTGAGAAGACTAGCGTGTTAGCCCTAATTAATTCTGGGATTTGGTGCAAGGGCTGATGTATGAAATTTGCTAGCGAGACTTTCCCTAAAAATGATTGTTCCGCCTCGGTGTTTGTGTATACTGAGGATTTTTGCAGCCAATCCGCTGCCATTCGGATCAGCGCAGCCACATTGTACGCCCGAATGTTCGGGAAGTTAATGTACTCTATTTTCTTAAACTTTTGAGAGCTCTGTGAACGCAGCTGATTTCTAATGGGGTAGCTTGTGAACTGTGTATTGCTTGGTTAAAGATAGTTCTTAGATTATGTGATAAATGTCACCAGTAATTTGCAACACAGGCAATTGCTGCATGGCATAACTTGTTTCACCAGAGCAAACGTGCAATATAAAACTTGCATGTTCCACTATTGGAACTATTTGGTGTAAGAGAAAACACCCTCACATGGTTTTCTGGCTGCAACAAAAACGTGAAGAAATGCGTTTCACAAGATGTTTGTTATGCCTTCTAGATGTCAAATTCATCTAGTACATCTTGTTTTGGTATGTTTTTAAATCTCTATAATTTGCTTTAAAAAAGTAATATGTAAAACTTCCTTACTGCAATTACTCAGTGAGGAAGAGTCTGAATGGAGCAGTGGTCATATATGAGCGCCGAGGCTATAATCAGTGGTCATCTCTGTTCA
Organism: Phyllomedusa bahiana; assembly: GCA_025379985.1. Taxonomy (NCBI): domain Eukaryota; kingdom Metazoa; phylum Chordata; class Amphibia; order Anura; family Hylidae; genus Phyllomedusa; species Phyllomedusa bahiana. The sequence continues at coordinate 52,598 of JAODAL010015840.1, forward strand.
TTGTATTTTACCGGTAAAGGATCCTGGTGTACATCTGCGTTGGGTTGTGATATTTCCCACTGCAGTATGATTACTATGCTTGTGTATGCTGGGAGCTTTCCTGGTTTACACACTAAGCGTTGATCACTAATATGATCTAAATAGGACATTAATTGCAGTAACGAAACTGTCCATAAGTAGCTCTTTAAATTCTAGAACACTTTGGTTAATCTACCCAAATGTATATTATATAGCTTATTTATCTTTTAACTTTACTGTCTGTTTTCTTCTAGATCAAGTCACGATCTGCTTCTCCTAAAAGAAGGTGTGTACATTTTTTTTTTTTGTTTTTTTTTTTATTTCTACAATTTATGTCCATTGTTGGCGTTTAAAACATTAGGAAATGGTTAATTTAATGTAATGTAATATGCAGTTTTTTAAAAATATTTCTTCTGGGGAAGTCTCCATTAAAATACTAACTTGTTGATTTGCATCTTGCTTGCAGCCGGTCACCATCCCGAAGCCCAAGAAGGAGCATCAGCCCAGAAAGGAATGGCTAGACACTTGAGAGTTTTTTTTGTTTTTTTTTTTTATACAGACTATCACAGTCACTTGCCAGACAATTTATTATTTTTTTTTTCACACCTTGGAATTCATTTGTTTTAAACATGTTGGTAGGCTAGCGTACAATGTATGTTATATCCTGTCATCTGAAAGTGGACCTTTTTGTATATTAAAAGTACTTGTTTAATGAATTTGCCTGTCATTACTAAATATCCTTGTACTTTCTGGAGAGTAAATTTTAAACTGTTGCATGAGTGCATAGGCCTGTATTGACTTGTGATGCACGTGGCTACTTGAGCTTGTGTTACAACTGATAAATTGCCGTATGATTCATCTGGAGCAACTTGCGTGGTTCTGCTCCTGATGTTTCCCTCTTAAGTTTTGATGAAATGCCACCGTTTTATGAAGACTTGTGTTGCGCATCTGTTCTGATGTGAGCAGCTTGAATAAAGGAGCCTCTTTGAAGCTGTTTATAAAGCTTTATCGCAGACTTTTAGAACTTCAGGATATGTGATGTTCTAAATAAAGTGTTTTGGTTTTTTTTCTCCTTTTTCAATATCATTGAGTGCAGTTTACTCGTGCAGCAGTGCTGGGTCACTTGTTCTACAGGGGTTGGACAAACAAACAAAAACACAAACTACAGCTTATACTGAGGAGTGGGACTTAATGCAGCTGAAATACATTGAAGAATAGACAAATATCAAGTGACTACCAATGTCGTCTGTTTTTTTTTTTTTTTTTTTAACTAGTACAGATGCAAATTCCTTGAAGAAAGCAGGTGATAGGAATTTACTCCCAACCTTGTTAAGCGACTCCATAATATTTAAGTCTGGTGACTAAGCTGACCTTAGATGCTGTATTACGTTTTAATACTCTGAATAAATGGACTGTGGAAAAATAGGTCATTTTTTTTTCCCCCCCCCCCCCCCCCCTTTTTTTTCCCCACCCCCCCCCCCCCCCCCCCCCCCCCCCCATTTTTTTTTTTTTTTGGCGGGCCCCCACCCTTAAAATGGGCCGTTTCTCCGTTTACGCCCGGGGGGGCCCCCCCATTACGGGCCGAAACCCCTTCATCGTATTCACAGTCTCTTAAACTATGATACGCCCTCCTCCCCCGCCCGCAACCCCCGGGGGAAATTCATTCACTTTGGGCCCCCGTATACCGCCCGCTGCTGATGTCAAGGCGGCGAAAGGCCCTGCCCCCTGCTTATCCCCCCCTCCCGCCCGCCCCCTCCACCGCGAACGGGCGAAATTACCCCCCCTGTTAAATACCTTAGAATTCCTATGCGGGGTTTTTTTTGGGAGTTCAGCCCAAACTAAAACGCCCCTCCAGGGCCAAAAGGTAAGGTATGAAATAGGGCGTTTGCATTTTAGGCTACATCCTGTGATCTCTAGAGTTATGTACATACAGAACCAATGGTTACCATGCATTCAGTGTCTATGTGTTTTGGTCTTTGAAAAGTCTCAACAGCCTGTTCTCTGGTGCATAGTGTTAACAAAGGTTGGCTATTTCATCTCTGTGTAATCTACGCATCATGGTTTTCACTGATACTGGTGTCCTTAAACTTGCGTTTAACTCTGCAATAATTAATGAACATAATGAAACATGGAAATTTGGTATTGCTGAAATCGCATCAACCTACAGCATACAAATAGCACATTATTTATAATGAAGAACCCCTGCAAAAATAGTGTTTTGGGAGGTTTCTCCATGCATTATGTTATGTTCACTAACACCAATAAAAAGTACATGTTGTTCTGCAAAAAAAAAACAAGCCACAATATAGGTAGATGGAAAAATAAAAAAAAGTTAGGGGCCCTTGGAAGGCGGGTGAAGAAAACAAAAATCGGAAAGCCAAAAATAATTGCAGGGTTAAAGCCTCCCAAAAGTCTTTCCAGCCTACCTTGTTTGTTAGTCGGGTTGTGGCATACTACTTTGTATTTTCATCATGTTTTGTGATATCCCCCAATGTCAGTATTGATGCTGCAGCCACCTCTAATACTCCACCCTGATAATTAGTCCTTGGCAGAAGGGTTAGTGTTTTTGTATATTATTAGTTATTTATTTTTTTAATCAACCTTTTTACCTTATTTTCTTATCAGTTTATGTGAGAACTAAAATCAAACCCAAGAGGGATTGTGGAATTTGTGAGAAGAGCTTGGCCTATTAATATAAAAAGTCCTTCTGTCACAAATGCACAGTTAAGGTGGTGAATGATAAATTCATGATTCATAAAGTTACTTCTGTTCCAGGACAAAGATCCAGACTTCTGCCTATCCGTCTGTGTCACTCTATTCCTAGATCCCCTACTCCTGTTTTCTCACAATCCAAACCAGAAGTCGAGAATGAAGCAACTTAGAGCGACACAAACTCTACAGAATCTGGATATTTTTTTTTTTTTTTTTCCTTGAATCCAGAGAATAAAATATTACTTTCAAAAACCTTCATGAGTTAGTATCTCTTCAGTGAGTAAGATTCAGCAACGTGGGATAAAATTCCAAAAATGAATGCTCCTGTAGTCAAGCTCTCTTATTCCATTTGAAGATATGGGCCTCTTAAAGGACCCACCGGCCAAAAGGAAGATGGCCTTCTAAAGAAATCGGGAAGGCACCACTGCCATATTTTGCCCTTCTATTGCTGCTACATATAATGCCAGAGCCTAAGGCTAGGTATACACAACACAGGTTTTCCGTCAGATTTTCAGCTGATTCAGTATTTTAAAGCTGCCGAAAATCCGATGGTGTACTCTGCTGCATAGACCGCAATAAACTTCTTTTACAGTCGGTTTTAAAACCAGCCAGAATATGCAACATGTATGTTCCACGGGGTTCCGTCGACCGGATTTTGGACTGTATTTTCACATTTGATGTGTAGACGTGGCCTTAAAACGTTGGATGGAACAGCTCAAACATCTTGCATCTAAGGGATTAGATTTTAGACTCTTAAAGCACCCCACATCTCTCTAAGGCCCGGTTCACACGGCTTATTCAAACCGTAATTGTGGGACGGATTTCGCCCGCAGTTATGGCTTGAATAAGGGGCGGGGGCGCGGCTCGCCGGCCCCATAGACAATGCATTATTTATGTCACTTTCTCCCCCCCTCCCCGCGGTGGATTTGCCGAGCGGGGAGGAGCGTTCTCTATGAGAGCTGTGGATTATCGTAATGACAGGGATGGATTGGAGCCGTAAGGCAGTGCAAATACGGCGCGCAGTACGGCTCCACTCCGCGCCCAAATAAGCCGTGTGAACGAGGCCTAAGAGGAAGATTATCCAACCTTCTATCCTGGCTGACAACTTCTTCAGATGTGGGAATAAACTCAATAGACCAAGATGGATATACTTTTTAATTAAAACAAATTCCAGAAGAAAGGCTTTTTGGTTTTTTTCAATCCTAGTTCAGATCCCATCATCCTTCATCTTCTTTAGGAATTCATAGACAAGGAGGGTCTAGAGTAGGTGTCAATCCACCAAAAGGAATGAGGTGTATATAGATAGAAGGATCTTTCCAGTTCCCAAACCCAGAGGTTTTTCTTAAAAAAAAAAAAAAAGTATAAAAATTATACTGCTTGGTCACAAGTCTAATTCAAATATCAGCAAGAGTTTTCCTTGGGCAAAAGCTCACAAGGGACCCTCCAGCATAATATTCCCTGTTCCAGGAGCGGAAATCCAAGATCGTCATGACCATCTTTCCCTCTGTCAAGCAAGATCTCAATGGGGAGTAGGTCTCAAAAGGATAATTTTCAGATGGGAAATCATTTCTTCAGAAACAGAAATTTTTCACAGATAACTTAGCTGTCTTTGGCATTACATTCCTCTTGAAAGTAAATGAGCTTGTGGCAATTAAATTACCGTATCTACTTGAGTATAAGCCGAGTTTTTCAGCCCAAAAAAATGAGCTGAAAAACTCTACCTCGGCTTATACTCGAGTCACTGTCGGCGCTCGGGCGCTGTGATGGCCCGAGTGCCGACAGGGACGCTTCAGTTATATGCGGCTCCTCAGGGAGCGCATATAACTGAATGCCAAGTGAGCGCACAGTGTCCGGGCGCTGCGCTGGCCCGGGCACTGTCCGCGATCCCTTCACCTATATCCGACTCCTCCGGAGCGTATATAGGTGAAGGGATACCACAGCGGGGCACAGAGCGAGCGCTCCGTGCCCCGCAGTGGTCTCCGGGCGGCCGCAGACTCCGGCCGTCCGGAGTCTTCCGGCACAGGCAGCGTGTGTCATCACGCTGGTGCGTGGCCTGATGACGTCACCCGCCTGTGCCGAGAGATGCAGGACAGCGCGCGGGAGGCTGGACAGCCAGGAGGCGGAGCAGCGGGGAGCCAGGTAAGTGATTTTTTTTGTTTTTTTAAACTTCCTATACCTGCCTACAGCTGCCTATACCTGCCCTACAGCTGCCTATACCTGCCTACAGCCAGCCCTATATCCATGCCTACAGCTGCCTATAACTGCCCTCAGCAGCGCATATACTGTGCCTAACGCCAGCCCCTACCTGCCTACACTGTCCTATACCTGCCCTACAGCTCCTACTAGCCAGCCCTATATCTGGTCCTACAGCTGCCTAACGCCCTCGCTGCCTATCCTGGCCACAGCCAGCCTATACCTGCCCACAGTGCACGTGTATACCTGCCTACGCTGCCTTATACCTGCCTACAGCTGCCTATACCTCGCCATACAAGCCAATGACTTCCTATACCTGCCTACAGCGCCCTAACCTGCCTACAGCTGCCTATACCTGCCCTACAGCTGCCTACAGCCGCCTATACCTGCCTACAGCCAGCCCTATACCTGCCTACAGCCAGCCCTATACCTGCCTACAGCTGCCTATACCTGCCTACAGCTGGCCTATACCTGCCTACAGCCAGCCCTATACCTGCCTACAGCAGCCTATACCTGCCTACAGCTGCCTATACCCTGCCTACAGCAGCCCTATTACCTGCCTACAGTGCCTATACCTGCCTACAGCCAGCCCTATACCTGCCCTACAGCCGCCTATACCTGCCTACAGCCGGCTCTATACCTGCTTACAGCCGGCCCTATACCTGCCTACAGCCTGGCCTATACCTGCCTACAGCCAGCCCTATACCTGCCTACAGCTGCCTAACCTGCTCAGTGCCCTATACCTGCATACAGATGACTATACCTGCCTACAGCCAGCCCTATACCTGCCCTACAGCTGCCTATAACTGCCTACAGCCGGCCCTATACCTGCCTACAGCCTGCCCTATACCTGCCTACGGCTGGCCCTATACCTGCTACAGCCGGCCCTATACCTGCCTCTGCTGCCTATACCTTCCGACAGCCTGCCCTATACTGCTACTGGCCCTATGGGGCCATATAACCTGCCTATTACCTGCCTATGGGGCCATATACCTGCCTATTACCTGCGTTATGGGGCCAAATAACCTGCCTATAATCTGCTTATGGGGGACATATAAACTGCCTATTACATGCCTATGGGGCCATATACGTGCCATTTGGGACATATACTGCATATAGGGCCAATATTCCGCCTATAATTGCCTATGGGGACATTAAACTGCCTATGTAATTTTATTGGTATCCATTTTTATTTTTAAAATTTACCAGTAGCCGCTGCATTTTCTACCCTAGGCTTATACTCGAGTCCCATTTTTTGGGGCAAAAGTAGGTGCCTCGGCTTATACTCGGGTCGGCTTATACTCGAGTATATACGGTAGGCCTTTTTTTTTTTTTTTTTACCTCTTCTCTGGCAGAAGGAAGTTCAGGTGCAGCCAATCTAGTTTCTTTTTCCATATCAATAAATGGGAGGAACTAATGAAAGAATGCAAAGAGATCATGACCTGTGCAGAAACCAATCTAAAGGGAGTGTGGGAAGTGTGTACAGAATTCAAAAGCAGACTGGCTCAGTTACATTTTTCGCCATCCAGCAGAATAGGGTCTAAACCCTTAACGACCGCCCGCTGACTTTAGACGTCGGCTGGTTCGTGTCGTTCGTCTGCAGCAAAGCTGCAGAATTCAGGGTTTGCGGCGCCCGGGGCAGCACAGCTCCGATCCCAGAGCATCTCCTGCGAGCACTGGGGAGCGGAGGAAACCTCCGCAACCCGGTGCTTTAACCCTTTGATTGCGGCGGTGCGTTACCGCAGCGCAATCAAAGGGTTCCCCTGCTCTGTCGGGTGATCGGAACATCCGGTCACCCAACAGAGCTCGGGGAACGGCTGCACAGTCAGCTCTGGGGACCTAGAGTGGCCCCAGAGCTGTCTGTGTGGCGTCACACTGTGTGGAGTCCTGATCACTGCCTGTGTCAGACTGACACAGATTATAATGTATTAGCATATATGAATATGCTAGTACATTACTAAGTGAAAAAAAATATATATAAAAAAAAATGTAAAACAGTTCTTCCTTAATGGAATAAAAAAAAAAAAAAAAGTAAAAAAAAAACATAAAAAGTGTAAAAATAAATAAATAAAATAAATATTTAATAAAAAATTGTGCATGAATTACACACACAAAAAAACCTACACATATTAGGTATCCACACGACCGTAATAACCTGTAGAATTAATCTAACAAGTTATTAAGTGTGAATGGTGGAAAAAAAAAATACTACAATTATTTATAAGTGAACTTACACTATTCCCTCATAAAGTACAACTTGACTCGAATAAAACGAGGCCTCATACAACTGCGTCATTGAAAAAATAAAAAAGTTACAACTGTTGAAACGAAAGGAGGCAAAAACTAAAAAAAATGTTCTGGTCATTAACTACTTTTCAGGCGTTCGGCTTAAGGGGTTAAAGTTGTCAGGAAACAACACATTGGGGTGGCGTCAGGACCCATATGGAAAGGGAGTCCAGACCATCTGCCAAATCGCCCAATCTAAATCCCTTGGGCCCCCCTGCTGCCCTGACTGCGTCGAGGTCCCTGATCGGAAGCTCATGCCTCACCGACAGATCCTGCACAAGGGGGCGCCTCATGGACCTCAAGCCCAAACGCCTCAACCTGGGGTGGCAGTCCTATCTGCCCAGCCTGCAGCCAAGATCTCTTACCTTCCATATTCAAGTCTTCTGCTGGAGCAATTACTAACACTCAGGCACCCAGTCTCGTCCCACCAGAAGATGCTTTGCTCGTCCTCAAATCTCATCCAGAATTACGGGCTCTCCTTTCACTTCTGCCATCTAAACTTGATATGCAGCTCATGGCTCAAGAGATGCAACAGGCCTAGAGACAGGACCTGCGCCCGGTTCAGACGAATGTGACAGATCTACAACTCAGGGTGCAACAGCTGGCAAAATCTCAGGAATCAACGGCAACCCTTATATCAAACCTGCAGACCTCTGTATCGGAAGCACAACTCTCGCCACCTTCAACTTGCCGCCCAACTGGACGACTTGGAAAACCGAAACCAACGCAGTAATGTCAGGTTCCAAGGTCTCCCGGAAACCGTTAAGACTAGAGAACTGATCCCCACCCTGACTAAAAATCTTCAATCCTCAGAACGCCCTAAGAGACATTCATTGAATTTGACAGGGCTCACAGAGCGCTATGCCCTCAGAGTCTAGACTCCACCTGCCCAAGAGATGTCATATGTAGAGTTTGCCACTATATCATCAAAGAGGAAGTCATGCAGAAGGCCCGTATAATGCAGCATGTGGAATATGAAGGCCACAAACTAGGTCTTTTTCCAGACCTTTCCAGATGCACCCTCCGCATGAGAGCAGCGATTAAGCCTTTATTGTCTGTTCTCCAATCCAGAAATATCTCCTATAGATGGGGGTTCGGACGGATATACGGCCTTGTTTTACAAGACCCTAAAGGAGGAATTAATGCAGCCCCTTCACAAAACCTTCAATTCAGCTTCCTCAGATTCCCCATTTGATACTGCTTTCCTGAAAGCCTACATTGTGGTGATCCCAAAATAGGGCAAAGATCCATCGCAATGTCAGAGCTACCGCCCTGATAAACCGACGCAAACATATTTGCCAAAATGCTTGCCAATCGCATTAATCCTTTGTTTAACTCTCTTATCCACTTGGACCAGGTTGGCTTTACCTCCTCCGGGGACAATACACTCAAAATCTTTTCATTGATTCATCACATCCATTCCCACAAGATCCCAAGTCTATTTTTATCATTAGACGCAGAAAAAGCGTTTGATCGAGTTGCTTGGCACTTCCTTAATGGTGTCTTAAAATCTCTAGGCTTTGGTTCAGTGATGTGCGGGAGGATTATGGCTCTATATTCCTCACCCCAAGCCCAGATACGCATCAACGGCTCTCTTTTGGAGCCCCTGACTAATGGCAATGGCACCAGGCAAGGATGTCCACTTACCCCCATCCTTTACATCCTGGTAATGGAGCATCTGATGAAAGCTATACGCAGCGACCCGCGTGTCCAAGGGATTCAAGTAGGAAATATTCAATTTAACTGTTCCGCCTTCGCAGACGACTTATTATTACATCTTACTGATCCTGGCACATCCCTTCCAGTGACATTGAGGGTTTTGGAGGAATACAGTATTTATAGTAACCACAAAATTAATTTGACTAAAAGCTCTGTCCTAAGTTTCCATGTCCCACCTGATCTTTTGTCCCAACTTAAATCCTCGTTTGCATTCTCTAGGGACGACTCGTCCTTCCGATATTTAGGTATCCAGATCCCTTCTGCCCCAGATATGATTTTTGATCTAAATTTCATTCCTTTATTCTATAAGATAAAACAAGATCTTATGAAATGGGACACAAGGGCTTTCTCCTGGATTGCAGGGACCATCCTCACCACGCCCCCTGCGACGCTGGATATCCTCGGTCGGCAGCCTCTGCCGGTCCAGAAGATCCCTGGGAGCTGTGTGACAGCGTAAGTGGCACTGCTCAGCGGCTCCCGGACCTGGATGCGGGGACCGTGGCGAGGTGAGTATGCTTTTTTATTTTATTTTCATAAACTGACTATAGGGGCTATTACCTGGCTAAAGGGGCTACTACCTGGCTATAGGGGCTACTGCAGGGGCTACTACCTGGCTATAGGAGGCTACTACAGGAGCTACTTTCTCGCTACAGAGTCTGATACATGGCTCTGGCTACTGGGGGCTACTACATGGCTACGGGGGATATATTACTTGGCTATAGGGGGCTACTACATGGCTACAGGGGACTACTATATGACTACAGGGGACATATTACCTGGCTACAGGGGCAACTATCTGGCTACCGGGGGCTACTTTCTGGCTACAGGGGGCATATTACATGGCTACTATATGAGGTGCTATAGATGGGGAGTTTGTATAGAGATAGGAAGTGCTGATAAAGTGAGGAGTCTAAGATGTTTGTTTTGCAAAATTCTACAGCGAAGAGTTGTGGCCGGGAGAAGACGTCATGGCGGCCTTGGACTGCTGGAGAAGAGAAAGAGAACAACTCTTCAGAGACGTCTCCTGTAAGTCCCTGGATGTAACTTTATTGTAATCATTTATATGTCTGCAGAGCCTTTGTACAACTGGTATCCACCACTGTATAGTCACTGTGTGTTGGTAATATAGGTTGTAGTATAATGGTTTGTATTCAGTAATGGTATGGTGTATAATTCAGTCACTATATGGTGGTGATACATGGTCATGGTGTGGTGGTATTATTCGGTCACTATGTGCTGGTGATATGTGGTCTTAGTAGGACATTGGTACTATTAGCATGGGGCTCTGGTTTTGTGTACTAGTGTTATTTGGTAACTGTATGACTATTAGTTAGTAGTTTTATACATAGCACATTGTGTTAAAGCTTTTTGTATATTTGGTTCACGGTGATGCACTGTGTTGCATCGTGATGCATTATGTTACGGGGGGAGGGGCGAAAATGTCTTAACCCCGCCCTGAGTGTAATTTAGCCTAGGAACGGGCCTGACCTTTATGTTTATAATATATTTTATTGGTGTCATGAAAAGACGTGTCAGGAGGATCAGACATGTCAATCGCCAGATAGTTGTGGATCCTCTGGACCACCGTAAGGATAGATGGTAGTATAGCTGTAATGCGGGTGTGGATTCGCTGGACCAACGCCAGGGAGCAGAGTCTAAGTAGCCCCCGGTGTTCACCAGAGCCCGCCGCAAAGCGGGATGGACTTGCTGCGGCATGAGGCTACCAGGTCGCAACACCAGACGTGGCTAGCTTGCAGCGGAGGCCGGCGTAATGCGAGGGACACAATCGGAATCCGGAGATGTAGTCGGGGACAGGCAGGAGGTCAGGGCAGGTGGCAGAGGTTTATGGTTAGAGACAGGCAGAAGGTTAGGGCAGGCGGCAAACAGGCAAGGTCAGGAAACGTAAGCAGGCGGACTGGTACATGGGAAGACAAGACGGAATTCTAAATACAGACTAGGCACTCCAAACACACACCAACGAACTGGCAGTGAGTGTAGGAGGCGTGCACAATAAATAGGGTCAGCGACCAGCGATGGCCAATTACCGGCGCGCTATCCCTTTAAATCCCGACCAGTCGTCGCATGCGCGCCCTAAGCAGCGGGTACGCGCACGGCGGCTGTCAGAGCCAGACACAGGAGCGGGGACTGGTGAGTACGGGGTTTCCTGGGCAGGAGCAGAAGGACAACGGCTGCGGGCAGCAGCGGCACCCGCGCCGGACCCCGTAAGCGCAGGGGGACGGCCGCGGCGCCGAGCCCCATGACAATAGCAGATCGTGCCAGGGAGCAAAGTGGCCCCTAGTCTTCACCGGAGCCCACCACAAAGCCGGGCGGACTTCGCTGCGGGGAACACCCAGGTCGCTACCCATGACCTGGCTACTCGAGGTGGCAGCCGAAATGCAAGTGAGAGTCCAGGCAGGTATGAAACAGGTACAATAAGGGAATAAAGCAGACACAGGGAACAGGCTGACATGAGGCTAAGGAGGTATCAGGCTGACAGGCAAGACAGCAGGATACAGCAGAAACCGGAACCTAGGTGACAGACATGCAGGACAGCAGAGCAAACATGTATCAGGACAGCAGATAAAAGGAGAATGCAGGAACCCAGGTATCAGGACGACAGGAAACTGCAGGGCTAAATGTGAATAGGTAGCAGAGAGGTATAATGGCAGAAACAGAAAATCAGCTGTCAGGAGCTCAGGTGGACAATCATGAACTGACCAGGAACAGAGGCAGGAAGTTCCTTATATGCCAGGAGGTTGTAGGTCATTGGAAAAGTAATTTGGACATGTCCCTTGAAATCCAGACCAGCACGTACATACCCTAAGAAGAGTGTGCAGAACCTGACAGGAAATGGAGTGAGGACAGGTAAGTAACAGCAATAACAAGGGACACAGGAACAGTTATAGGAACCAGGGACAAAAACAGGCAAACAGACACAACCGCGGTCCACAGCAGTGGCAGGAACGGAAACAGGACAGAAGCAGGAGTCTGGCCATGTCCGCGATCCGGAACGAGGTCAGTGGCATGGACCGTGACCAGGGGTGCCAATAGGGCAGTATGAGCAGTACTCCTGTCAGGGGCCCTAATCAAAAAGGGGCCCACTGATATGTTAAAAACCAGGAACTAGTAATGGGTAGGGGCCCCATTTGATTTGGCAGCCCTGACCATGACAATTGGCTATAAGTAAATAAATAAGTTTATTTGTTATTCTCTTGTTAATGATAATGTTGCTTTCCTTTATGTATTTCGGGGCAGTTGTGATATTTTAGGTAGAATATTCAATATGCTGTGTATTAGAAGGAAGAGCAGCATAAAAAGTTTAGTTTAGTTAAAAGGTTTGAACTCTCCCTCCCCCCCAAAAAATAACAATAACGTTAGCTTGATGCCCATAAGGAACTAAAAAACACGCTAAAAACAATGTTTTTTTCTTTGAGATGATTTATCCTTGATTTCAGCTCGTTTATCAGGCCAGTGATAGTGTTTTTTTTCCAAATGCAGCATGCACATGGTGTTTCTTCAGGCAGTTTGTAGTGTTTTTCTCCCATGTATGTTTTATTTTGTTTTTTTTCTTACCAGAAAAATGTGTGTTGCATCACATGATTTATTATGGGGAAAAACACCACAGAAAAGGTGCTATGAAAAAAGAGTCTGTCAAAGAGGTATAAATGAATCATCTCCAAATAATACAGCAGCCAGTTGTCTTACATGAAAACATTATTTCATCTTTACACATCAGAGGGAACATGTAGGAACAGGGCTGTGGCAATTATCTGGCATTAAAAAGCTTTGGCAGACCTGTTCTATGTATGAAGAGTCGCTTTCAAACTTTGTCACGTTATGTGCCTGTACGACACTTTTTAATGCGCCAAAGATTTGGGGCGTTTTGGGGGCATCGCATCACATTCATAGAAGTGGACACATTTATGATTCTTTGACGCCAAAACTAGGCGCAGAACAGTTAGAACAGCCAGACCAAGTGAAAGGTGGTCTTCCTGAGCCAGACTTGTCGTATTGGCACTGTACTGCACCTGTATGTATGAGCTGCAGAAGAACAGGGTCATACATTCTGGTGCAGTCTATAGTACTTTAAAGGGAACCTGTCACATAGGTTATGCCCCCCTTGCTGAGGGCAGCACAAGCTAGTGTCAGACCTGCTGTTCCCAGCGCTGTATCCCTTATTCTGTAAAATGCTGTAGTTTTAGAGTATTTAATGCTCAAATCTTATTAATGAGCAGGTGTTATCCCCACCCACCTGGCACTTATTCACATGTTTCTACCTACTCAAAGTAATAGGTTTATCAGTTGAGGTGGGCGGGGCTAGCCTCAGGTAGGCGGGGTATAAAAAAAACGGACTCATTTCATGACTCTTTACTGGCTGAAAACTGCAGATTTAAGCATCAAATACTCTAAAACTACAGCATCTTACAGAATAAGGGACACAGCTCTGGGAACAGTATGTCTGCCACTAACTTGTGCTGTCCTCAGCAAGGGTGGGATAAACTATGTGACGGGTTCTCTTTAAAGCTATCTAGAACTGGCCTGTCAGTGCCAATGTTCATTCATGTCGTCCATAGTATCATATGTTCCGAGTTGCCCGTAGATGGGACCAGAGCATTTATAGAACGCTGACCATCATATAGAACCAAAAGCTCTGCAGTCTACCAGCTCTAGATTAATAACTAAAACCCTAAGCCTATGTCTACACAGCACTGGATTTTGGACAGTTTTTCAGTATTTTAAATCCGCTGAAAATCCGACCGTACCCAGCACTGTAGCCCTCAACAGAAAATCAGTGTGGAAGTCTACACAGCACAGATTTTTTACGGAGGGTCCGGAATATAGAACATGTTGTATATTCCACCGGACCATCGTCTAATTCCTGGAGGCCCCTATGTACTTGGCCTCTGGGAATCCAACATCGGATCACATTTTTTGTGCAAAAACTGCACACAAAAAAAGATGGTAAGGCGTGTTCCAGCGATGTGAAAATGCTGTCGGATTTTGGACAGTATTTTCGAATTACAGTGTAGACTTAGCCTAAAGGTGAATGCTGAAGTGATGGATTTGCTGCAGATTATTTATGCAGATTTGCACATAGAAAATCCCCAACTGATTACAGTACTAATCATGTATTATAGATTTTACAAATCCCATGTCCATGTGGCAGAAATTGACCTGAGGTTTGAATTTTTAACGCTGCAGCGATTTTTTTTGTCACACTAATTTTTTCCTCCATGTCTTCCAAGAGCCATAACTTTTATTTCTCCATCTACATGGATATACGGTTTGTTTTCTGCAGGACAAAATGTAGTTTTTAATGCCGTCAATGACCGCACCATATATCTTACTGGGAAACCCCCAAAAATTCTATGTGGGATGGAATGTGACAAGAACTTAATTGTGCTATTTATGTAGGGATTTTGTTTTTTAATGGAGTTCACTCTTAGGTATAAATGATGTGTTATCTGTATTCTGCAGGTCAGTACGACCGGTGATACCAAATGTGTAGGGTTTTCATACATTTTTGTACTCTTAAAAAAATATATATATATTCCCTTGAAATATGGCAGAATAATGGTTATGCTCTGGCTCCATGTAGGTCATGGAGTGGCCTAGCCAGTCTCCAGACCTTAATCCCATGGAAAACTTACTGAGGGAGTTGAAGCTCCAAGTTGCCAAGCGACAGCCTCAAAATCTTAATGATTTAGAGATGATCTGCAAAGAGGAGTGAACCAAAATTCCTCCTGACATGTGCGCAAACCACATCATCAACTACAAAAAACATTTGACTGCTGTGCTTGCCAACAAGGCTTTTGCCGCCAAGTATTAAGTCTTGTTTGCCAAACGGATCAAATACTTATTTCTCTCAGCAAAATGCAAGTAAATGTATATAATTTATACAATGTGATTTTCTGGATTTTGTTTTTGATTATTCTCTCAATGTTAAAATTAACCTGCCCTTAAAATCATAGACTGTTCATGTCTTTGTCAGTGGGCAAACTTACACAATCAGCAAGGGATCAAATAATTATTGCCTTCACTGTATGTTAGAGGCAAACCACATGTATGTCTGATAGGGGATGGATTCTGACCAACTCTTGCTTTCTGACAAAAAATTATTGCATATTCCTGCAGCTACCACAGAAGGGAGCTCACTGCCTAGTGATTTATTGCAGCTCCATTGACTTCAACAGTTAACTGTACAATTCCATACCTGTTAAGATGAGCTCATAATACATATAAAAGTCATAAAAAACAAATCATTTTATCCCTACTTCCCCCGAACACAGGGAAAACAAATGCATTTAGTTAAATATCTAAATCAGTACAGAGACAAGTATGAACATTCTTTGCTTTTCCATCTTAAAATTGATGGCCATTTATTGTTTTATGAGTAGTGTGCAAAAAATATACTAAAATATAAGATGCGTTATTCATCATTATGTAAATGAAGCTATCATCAAGGTGTCACAAAAGCACCGATCCGAGTATGAATAAAAAAATCAAATTTAAGAATCATTTCAGTATTGAGATGTACAATGTAGAATTCAAGTTATAGACCAGGTGGACCCAGAAGGACAGATTGACTTAATTCTCCAGTAAATGTATACATGTACCCCACAGCAGAGGTGGCCAAAGTGAATTTATTGAACAGAGACGTGGACCCAGGTCGTCTGGTCGTACTCCTCTCCTGGACGTAGGAGAGAGTTTGGGAATTGTGGCTGTAAAGAATAACACATGAAGCATTAACAATGTATCATATGTATTATTGTTTACTTAATTTTTGATTAATCAGCATGTGACATCAGTTATCAAAACAATCCATATATTAGCAAACTAGAATAACTGTGGTTTGTGACTTTTCAGCATACAATGACCAAGTTAGTTTAGGGAAAATATTATATACTAGTACATATATATTCATTCTCTCTCTCTCTCTCTTTCTCTCTCTCTCTCTCTCTCTTAGTGTTATATATACATATATATATATATAGTTAATAGGATTTTTAATATGTTCAGAGAATAATGTTAAATAAAACCACGCCGAAAAACATGTCTAAGATCCGACAAATTTTCTCTTCGAACACTTGTCTCAAAAATGCAAATAGTCACTGGAAATCATCAGTTATTGAAGCAAATTTTGGAGAGTAAATTTACTCTTCGAAAAAAAAAAAGTGGACATACCAGCTCTAATCTCCTGTCCCAGACACTAGGCTGATAGTGCTGAACAACACTGACAGCAGGCACAATTTTTTACAATGTTGAGAAATTAAAAACAAAGTATATTTGAAAATTACGGAACTTTTCATTGTAAAATGATTATGCAAGACAACCTATTAAACAATATTTACAAGATCTATTTATAGGTCTCATCCCTATAAACTTCATATGGGAGGTTTATCTAAACTAGTGCAAAGGAAAGTATATCATATACTCAGAGCATCCAAACAAATGATAGTTCTCCTGATTGGTTTTTATGGGTAAGTACTGTATTCTATTTTTTTTTCGGTATTGGTTTGATAGAACTTCCACAAATAGTAGTCTGCAACAAACACAATGAAAAATATAATATACTATGTTTCAATAGTATATTTAGTGTTTTGTCGTATGAGCTTTAGCTATAAAAATGTATATTTCAGATATAAGTACATATAAGGATGTAGATATTTGGTCTATGAGAAAGTTCTGACAGATAAAAAGGTTTATTGACTATCCACAAAATGTGATCCTGAGTCTTCCTTGCATTCAAGCTGCATAGCAGTGCAGCTTAAAAACTACCTACCTGCTCTCCAGTCAGTTCCTGTGCAGACTCCCTGTGCTCTTTGCTTGGAAATTGTGCAAAGTGTTTGTAAACCACTGTGTCCAATCACTGAAAAAACTGTGCAATTGTACAATTACAGTTCCACAGCACATTTTATCCCCTCCCTGCAATGTCTTTTATGAGCTGCACACATAGAGCAGAAAGCTGAACAATAAGCAGTCAGCCTCCTGTTACAGCCAGGACAACACTCTTACATGCATATTATTTAGTTTCAAATAAACTAACCTTGTTTACTGCATCTGGCCATGCTTGAGTCTCAAGGCAAAATGCAGAATGCTTCGGATATACAGCACCGCCTTTTCCTTCAAGCGATCCATCCAAGAAATTAGCAGTGTAGAACTGGATTCCAGGTTGAGTTGTACGGACAGTGAGCACTCTGCCACTTGGCTTGTGATATACTCTACAGATAGGATATGCATAAACAAAAATGTAATGTAGTGCACAGTCGGCAAATACATCAACTCTTACCAAAAAAGTATCTACCTGGATACTGGGATTATTATAAAACCATGTATTACCAAAGTTCTCATATCTTATTAGATGAATAACTCAATCAATAAGGGAGGCAGAAATTTCATAACTAAGAAAATTATCCAAATGATTTAAATGTAAATGAAAAAATAGCTATGTAAACCAGGATGCCCTTATACCTTATGTGTACTCTTGATCCCCTGTTTGTTCTATCTGATAGCAGGGAGTGATGTCATCACAGAGGTTCTGCCCAGCAGTGTGAAAGCTTATGTGTTATCTGATCTTTCAGACAAAAGACAGTAATTACTCTACTGTTTACATTAGCCCAGAAGCTTCTCCAGACCTCAGAGAAGGTAATTTAGCTAATCTAGACTGATAAACATAGAAGTCTGAATACATGGAGCTCATATGCTAATTACAGAAAGCTTTACCAGGAAGTGACAGAGCAAAGCAGCATTATTTCATTCATGCATCCTATGAAACTTTGAAATGAGACAACCGCTTTAAGCTGAAAACTATTTCTGTTGGCTGCTTTACAGTGACAGAGAATCGCTATGCAGAGAACTGGCTGAGAGAAGAGTGAATGAGCATGGTAGTCCACCAGCATAGAGGGTGGACGGGCATATTGCTTTACACTTTGAACAGCAGGTTGCACTATACTATGTATTCAAATATCATAACTTTATTGACTAGAAGTTTTCTAACAGCATATAAATGGTGAATATTGTTAGTTTTAGGGTTTTGTTGGAGAAATCCTTTTACAGAGGAAATAACATATTCCCATCCAAAGTGAAGAAATTTTAAAACATGCTATTAAGCCCTCAAGCCGAACACCTGAAAAGTAGTTAATGACCAGCACATTATTTTAGCTTTTGCCTCCTTGCGTTTCAACAGTCGTAACTTATTTTATTTTTTCAATGACGCACTTGTACAAGGCCTCGTTTTATTTGGGACAAGTTGTACTTTTTAGGGGAATAGTTTAATTTCACTTATAAATTATTGTTTTTTCAATTTTTTTTTACACCATTCACATTTCACACCTAATAATTTGTTAGATTAATGCTACAGGTTATTACTGTCATGTGGATACCTAATATGTGTAGGTTTTTTATGTGTGCAATGTATGCACAATTATTTTTTATTAAATATTTATGTTCTTAGATATTTTATTATTTTTTTCTACACTTTATGTTTTTCACTTTTTTTTAAATCCCCTTGAGGGATAACTATTTTACTTTTTTTACACTTAGTAATGTATTAGCATATTCTTATATGCTAATACATTATAATCTGTGTCATTTTGACACAGGTAGCAATCAGTGCAGCACACATACTGCCCTGATTGCTGGCTTCTTACACAGACAGCCCTGGGGCTACTCTAAATCCCCAGGGTTGACTGTGCAGCCGTTCCCTGGACTCTGTGAGGTCACCAGGATTCCAGATCACCCATCAGAGTAGGGGAAAGCCTTTTGTTTACGCTGCCATCACGAACCACAGCAATCAAAGGATTAAAGCGCCAGGGAGCGGAGGTTTCCCCTGCTTCCTGGCGCTTGCAGAGGTTGCGCTGGAAACAAACCCCGATGTCTGAAGTGACGTCAAAAGAGGAAAATATGAGAAAACATGGACAGTTCTGTACAAAAATGATGCATACTTTTCCTTACCTTGAACAATAGAGTTGCTTGTCAGTCGTACTCAAGCAAAAGTTGTGATCAAAGCCATTTTCTTTCATATTGGCAATCTGATTCCCAAGATGAACAGGCTTCCGTAAGTCAAAATAGGTTCCTTGAACTGGCACCACCTCCCCTGTAGAAATCATTAGACATGAGAATACATGATAAACCTAAAAAGCAAGTCTTTGATTCTGGTAACAAATCAGAGATAAAAAACAGAAGTTAATAACAACAAGTAAGGTATTGCAAGACATGGAGGTCTCTAGTTTGTTGTACTAAATAAATTCATTTTATTGCCACTATGGTTGGACACAACTTGTTAACTGACATTGACTATTAGAACCCTTAAATAAGTGACATACCTCATATGTAGTGTGCCTTTAAAAAGGTAAATATACAACCGCCTTTATATAATTGTAAGCAACCTATACGTTCCTGGGTCTCACTTTGGGATCTTCCCTGGGATTCCCATAGTCCAAACAATTCAATATGACAAAGGTGGACCCGTATATTAGGAAAATTATTCTTCTTTATTCCAAAAATGACATACTTTCATACAATCAATAAAAGCATCGCATCTGTATCAGTTAAAAGACTAGTAGACGTAGGTTGCATAACAGGTAAATACCTTAGTAGCGCTTCACTGCATTTTGAAGGACAGGAGTAGCATGGACAACCGGCCGGGTGAACGCCGCAATGATGCAACGTTTCAAGGGATCAACCCTCTTTCTCAAGCTTGTATCTGTGGTCCCTGTGAAAGAGCTGACCCCACTATTATATATATATATATTATATATATAATATATATATATATATTATATATATATATATATATATATATAACGGTAGGATCCCATCTGTCCATAGGGAGAGCCCTCCTCTCCACAGTGTTGCTGTAGTAGCTGCTGTTAGTAACTATTTAAAGGGAACCTGTCACATAGGTTGTGCCCCCCTTGCTGAGGGCAGCCCAAGCTAGTGACAGACCTGACGCTGTGCCCCTTATTCTGTAAGATGCAGCAGTTTTAGAGCATTTACCCCTCAAATCTTATTCATGAGCAGGTGTTAGCTCCACCCACCAAAGGCTATCTCTGCCCACTGACAGTTATTCACGTTTCTACCTATTCAAAGTAATAGGTTTGTCAGCTGAGGTGGGCGGAGCTAGCCTCCGATTGGCCGGGTTTGAAAATAACTGACAATCTGAAGGACTCTTCGAATGACTCTTCTGGCTGAAAACGGCAGATTTGAGCATTAAATATACGAAAACTACAGCACCTTACAGAATAATGGACACAGCACTGGAAACAGCATGCCTGACACTAGCTTGTTTTGTCCTCAGCCAGGGGGCCAAAAACTATGTGACAGGTTCTCTTTAAGGTCATTTGGTCTGAATTTATCAGTGCAGGCAAGATAAGTGAAGTGGAACAGCAGCAGCAGCAGTGGACCCATGATGATCCACACAAGAGGAGACCTGGCTGAAGAGCCCAGAAGTGATAGCAGCTGCAAATCATTAAATCACTAAAGGATAGGACTTAGGGTGCTTTCACACAGAGCGTTTTTGATGCGTTTTTTGACACGTTTTTCGTGCACAAAGGCACAGTAATTAATGCTGTACATTGCTGCCCAAAAAACATCCAAAAAATGCATCAAAAAACGCACCAAAATCCCCCCCGTGTGAAAGCACCCTTAGGATGCATACACATGGGGTTTTTGGTGCATTTTTGGATGCATTTTTTGTGCAGAAAGGCATAGCAATTAATGCTGTACTAATTTCTGCATAAAAAACGCACCATAAAAACGTTCCGTATGAAAGCACCCTTAGCTGATTGGAAGTGGAACAGCTAACAGCTCCTATGATTGCCTGTGGAGCCTGGGAGAAGGGTTTTATTATAGGGTGCTTTCATATGGAGTGTTTTTCGGGGTGTTTTTTGTGCAGATATGTACAAAAAACGCATAAAAAACGCTCCATTTTGAGGGCTTCCGGTTCCGGCGTGCACACGAGCGTTCGCACGGAGTGAGTGCTCCCACTCCATCCTGCTGATTTCGGCGCTCCCCGCGGCTATTCGGCAGCAGTAAACGGCTCTTGCAGGAGCCGGGTGAAAGCTCCGTTACCAGACCGGTGCGGAGGATTTGTGCATTTGCGGGGAGCCCGTGTGCAGAAGCGGAGCATCCCAGCAGCGAGCGCCGCTGTAATCAAGATGGCGCCCGACCCTCCGCGCTCCACGAGGAGCGGACGCGTTCTCTCACAGCCGCAGCCATCTCAGCCTTCCAAGACAGCCGCAGTATGGCAAGAGGAGGAGGAGGAGGAAATCGTGCAGGAGGTCAGCGACATGGTCCCACAGCAAGGAGCTGCATCTACTGTTCAAGTAAGACCACAACATGCAGGAGATGGGCAGCCTCAGGAGCAGGCTCAGCGGTTGGCCATAAAGGCAGTGCAGGAGGAGGATGGGGCGCAGGAGCCCATATCTGATTTGGACACTGAAAGCTCCAATAAGGCAAATGCTCAGATGCTGGCCCCTAGGCAACAGTGTGCCCCACGTGCCCTAAAACATAATGGGGCTAGTATGTACGAACCAAGGGATAGTGACACTGTACACAGGCCAGACCCCAACACTTCTCGCCCCCAGTCACCCAGGGCCATACAAGGAGAGGGTGACAGTACCATTACCCCAAGAGAGGGGGAGGACTATGAGGAACAGGTAGCGGGGCATGCAATCTCGTGCAAATCCATGGCGATAACGGTGGCTAAACTTCTGGCGCCAGATATCATGGCCTCATTAGAGTCTATAGTGGCAAAGTCAGTATCTACAGCAGTCTCGGCGGCTTTTAGCACTATCAAAGCAGATGTTGATAAAAACAAAGCACAGATAGCAGATTTGGAGGAGAGAACAAATGGAGTGGAGGATGACCTGTTAGATGTGCGGAGTTCTATGGAGAGACTTTTTAAGAGAACGGAATACTTGGAGAACAAGGTTGAGGATTTAGAAAATAGATCCCGCCGAAATAATGTGAGGGTTTTAGGACTGAGTGAGGATATCCCGCAAGGTTTACTACCTAAAATATGTGCAGAAGAGGTTCCTAAAATACTTGGACTTAAGACCCCTATGAAAGTAGAAAGGGCTCACAGGATAGGCCCGCCAAGACCTTTGACAAAAAATGGCGGATCCCCGCCACTAAGGGCGGTCATTGTAAGATACCTTGACTACGCTGAAAAATCAACCCTATTGCAAGCGTATCGTGCTAAGAAAGATTCTCTGATGTACAAGGGGCAGAAGCTGCTTCTTTTTGCTGATTACTCTGCTGAGGTGGCTAGGAAAAGGAAGCTATTCTCTCCAATATGTTCCACTTTAGTGAAAAAGCAGGTCCGTTTCCATCTACAATTCCCGGCGGTGCTGAAGATTCTCCCAGAGCAGGGGCCACCGGTTCTTTGCCACTCAGCGGAGGAGGCTGAGAATGTGATGGAGGAAATGTTCCATGACACGGGTGCCTCAAATCAGAATCAGGACTCAGCAAGAAGGGAATCCAGCCAGCGAGATTACAGACAGTCCACTAGAGGGCACCAGAGGTCTAGAAATGCAGGAGACTATAATTCTTGGTCCCGCTACCGTTCACCAAGGAAGAGATGAAGGGACGGGGTTTTGCTGCAGCAAAACGGTGTTTCACTTGTCATGCCTGGCACCTTTGGGCAGGGGAGACGGGGGCCTGCTAGTTTAATTAGGGCCAACTAGGAAGTTCACAAAGAAGCAAGCAATTCCGAGTTGTGTATAACTATGTTCAGCTGTACATTCAAGTTTAACCTTTGCGGGACTGTTTAATGTCTGAGGGGACAGGGACGGGCGATGCTTATAATGGTTCAAAATAGGGGATGTTTTGTAAGATGTTGTATCTGTTCATGCGGCGGGTGGGAGATACTGGTTAGGAATGGAAAACGTGAGGTTACAGGATTTCGCCTCACCTAAAGATGTGCGAAAAAAGAGAAGCCAGCAAGAAAGAGAGAGGAAATTCAGAGGAGGAGAGGTGGTTACTAGTCGGTTTTGTGAGTTCAGCTGGGAAGGGGGGAGGGATGGTTACTCCGTATCCAATACTACTGTAAATCAGAAATACTGGGACAATGGCTAATACAATGAAAATCGCCACATGGAACGTGAAGGGATTACGTTCTCCCCAAAAGAGGATGCTAGTTCTGAGGCACTTGAAAAAGCTAAAGGTAGACGTGGCGCTACTACAAGAGACGCACCTGGAAGAAAAAGATTTCTTTCGTTTGAAAAAGTTATGGGTGGGGGAGGTGAAGGGATCAGCAGCAGTGGCAGGAAAAGCAGGGGTAATGGTATTGATCCACAAAAATTCTCCATGTAAAATTCTGGCGTTAGATTCCGATGGTGATGGTAGGGTTATCACTATGAAGTTGGAATCCCCGGCGGGGACGTTTAATCTGGTTAATGTATATGGTCCAAACTCTCCAGATAAACGATTCTTTTGGGAGTTAGAAAATAAACTAGTTCAAATGGGCGAGGAAGGAATCTTAATGGGAGGGGATTTCAATTGTGTTATGCATAATTTAGAAGATAGGAAAAGAGCTGTTACTTCTATTCCCCCTCAAGTCAGCGGGAAGAGCTTGTTATCCAGATTGAGTGAAAATTTGGGTTTGGTGGACACGTGGAGGGCGTTCAATCCGGCAGAGAGGGAGTACACCCATTTCTCGCATGCCCACAACTCCTGGTCCAGGTTAGACTACTTCCTGACAGACTCTAAATTGGTAGGGAGGGTGGAAGCAGTGAATATAGGGGATATGGTAATTTCGGATCACTCACCGGTGATTATCTCTTTGCGGGAATCATTTGGAAGCTGCCCACTTCTCTCCTGAGGGACGAGTCATTCAGGGATTTGTTGGTTCAGTGGTGGAAGGAATACGAGAAGGACAATGAAGGACATGCAGGGACACCCATGCTGTTTTGGGACACAGGGAAGGCAGTACTAAGGGGCAAAATTATGTCATATTTGGGAGCAAAAAAGAGGAAATCGAGGAGGGATCTTGAAAGGGCGACCACGGCTCTGAGGGTAGCTTATACTACCTTTCTTTCGGATTCGTCTGTTGAAAATAAAGAAAAATGGATGAAGTCGAAAGAAATTTTTGAACTTCAGCAGAAAAGAGTGGAATCGATCTATCAAGATCAATTTAGGGTGTCACTGTTTAAATTTGGGAATAAGTCGGGGAAGATGCTGGCTAACTTGGCTAAGGGGAAGAGGGGAGTAATTATTTAATTATACTAATACTAATACTTAATTATACTAATTTTGGGCCTCAAATCAAGGACGGGGGCGATGGTCAGGGAACCTAAGGAAATCAACACTATCTTGCGGGAATACTATCACAACCTTTACACACAGTCTGACTTTGACATTAAAAAAGGGGAGTAGTTTTTACGCCAGATTGATATACCCTCTTTATCAGACCACGACAGGGCATTTCTTAATGCAGAAGTTAAAGGAGGAGGAGCTGGTTGCGGTGATTGGGAATCTTCCCTCCAACAAGGCTCCGGGACCCGATGGACTACCAGGAGAGGTATATAAGATCTTACAGGAAGTTTGCTCGGGAGCACTAAGGAGAGTTTTTGGGGAAATCATCAAAAGTAAGAGTATGTTGCAGTCTGGGGACACGGCATACATAAAGGTTTTACATAAGAAAGGGAAGGACCCAACAGCTCCAGAATCTTACCGCCCGATCTCCCTGATCAATCAGGACGTGAAGATCTTCTCAAAAATACTAGCAAATAGGTTGGCGACGTTGATGCCGAAGCTTATTGGAGAGCATCAGATGAGGTTCATACAGGGCAGATCCGGGGTTAAGAATATTAGGACGGTATTGTCAGTATTAGAACATGTAGAGCATATTAATAATAATAATCTTTATTTATATAGCGCCAACATATTCCGCAGCACTTTACAAATTCAAGGGTAAACATACAGACATTACACATTAAAAGTACTTTCAAATGAGACACAAGGTGTGAGGGCCCTGCTCGTGAGAGCGTTTAATCTATTAGGGTGTATGGGTGAAACATACGGTAAGAAGTGCCAAGTTTACAATGGTCCGGCCATGTTTCATAAATAGGGGGTGGTTTACATGAAAAATGGATGAACCTGCCACCCAGACTGTACATCTATATACAGATAAGTGCCTGTGAGTGCCCTAGTGTAGGGAGTGACAAATGTGTGTGATAGCAGTTAGGGATCTTGGTGGGCCAGACCGAGAAGATGTATTTTCAGGGCCCTCTTAAAACTGTGAGGGTTGTGAATGTGCCTGATCGCCCGCGGTAGCATATTCCAGAGAATTGGTGCTGCACGTGTGAAATCTTGTAGGCGGGCATGAGAGGTTCGGATGATTGATGAGTGTAACCTGATATCAGCAGCAGAGCGGAGAGAGCGGGTAGGGTGGTAGACAGAGACGAGGGAGGAGATGTAGGGGGGGTGCAGCGTTGTGGAGAGCTTTATCGGTGAGAGTGATGAGCTTATACTGTATCCTGTACTGGATGGGCAACCAGTGCATTGACTGACACAGGGTAGAGGCGTCAGTATAGCGGCTGGAGAGAAAGATGAGCCTGGCTGTTGCATTCATACTAGAATAGAGACTAAAACACCAGCCTTGTTAGCTATCGATGCCGAAAAAGCTTTCAACAACGTAAATTGGAAATGACTTAAAAAAATAAAAAACGCTCCATTTTTTTGGTTTTCTGATGCATTTTTTTTGTGCCGAAAAGCACAGCAATTAATGCTGTACATTTCTGCACAAAAATGCACCAAAAAATGCTCAGTGTGAAAGCATCCATAGCCCTCCAAACATGCCTATCTTTACAGGACATCTGGAGAGCGGAGATCCACTTCCTGATCCACTTCCTCTCACTGCTCACACAGAATGAATCATTTGAGGACTCGGGAGCAAACATGAACAGTGTGGGAGCATGTCTTCAGAGTGAAAAGTCACGCCCTGCTGTAAGAAGAAACCCATCCCTCTATTTCATAATCTGACGCTAGAAAAATGCCGAGAAGCCTAAAAACCACTGAGGTAAGAAACCCCCTTTGAAGAGGTTGTCTCACCACAAAGATTAGCTTTCAACAGGCAGGGAATATTAAATCAAGACTTTTTCTACAACATTTCTCTTTTGCCTTTTATCTGGTCAGGAGATAAGAGAGATTTTATCTGCTCTGAGTGCACAAATGTTTCTCATTACTGTCTTGCTCTCCTCTTCTCTCTCTGCTCTTTGCCTTACCTGATAGCAGGGAGTGATGTCATTACAGGTTGACACACAGGACTGCTGGCAGTTTGAGAACAGTGTGTGTTATCTCTAAAGGAGATTACTTTTGGTTACTTAGAGCTCTGAAGCCCTATGGATTCAATCTCCTGCACTTATGTCAGTGCAATTAGCAGAGCTGGGAATACGGAACTGATATACTAATCACTGTTACAGAACCACCCACATATTAAAAGGGAAGAGACAGGATGCAAGAATCTAAAGCTGCTTGTAGCTGTGAAAACATCACTGTGAGACAACCCCTTTAATGGAAAGTTTGATGAAACAGGATGCACCAAATGTGTTAGGAGACACAGGCCACACATAGCAATCTATGTCATATGTGAGCTAGCAGAGAATAAAGTGTATACATTAGGCTAGAAAGACTTTGCCCTCCTAACACACTGGCCACTTTTTTCAAATGCAAAAAGAAGTGCACAAAATCCAGCAACTTTAGTACATCAGAAAACTACCATACAAGCAACAATATATTCTCCCCACAGTGCACCCTCTGTTTTACATATGCCTTATCTAAGCAGTAGACAATATGAAGCAGCGTTATATCATAAGACAAAGAAATGCAAATAAGAGTAAGCAGAAGCCGTAAGATAGGAAAGTACAAAAGGAGTTTGGTTTTATAGAACAGAAAAAGAATCTTAATTGTCTAGTAAGCAATGTGGTTTATATGAAAGAGACTGGAACATGAAAAATTATTCTAAAAGATCTACAGCTGTAAAAAAAAATGACAGAACAAGTGACAAAACATGAGGCTTTTATTCACACAATATCGCACACCTAACCTAAACTTGTAAATAAGAACACAGCTAGGAAGGTAACATGCTTCTATACAGGGGCATAACTAAAGAAGGCTGGGCCCTGTAGCACACTTTTGGAAGCCTCCCCCCTCTTCTTTTTTTTTCAAATTGTTTTTATTAGCATTACTCCTTGACACATACAAAATGGAAGCAGCAGTTACAAATAGTATCATAAAATCTTTCCATAACAAATATTATTTTTAAAAAATAAAATTTTTTTAAACTTTTGCCAAGACAACGTTTTTTTTCTTCTTTTTTGTTATTATTAGAAATCTAAAAAAAGAAAAAAAACTTAGTAAAATTAAAAACAGACTTTTGCTATCAAAATTTACAGTATCTTTAAAGACCCAATTACACTGTGTAAAAACAACAAAAAATTTAAAACCCCAAAATTAATTTCCCAAAAGCTGGGTTTTTCTCATCTCCCTTTTTTTTTTATAACGTTTGTGGGGTTGCGGGGGCTCCCCCCTTCCCCGCCAGTGAATGCAACGGGCGCATTTGTTTTCCCGCAGGCCACTAAAATTACCCCCAGTATCTATAATTTTTGCATCTTCGGAGCAGTTTTCAGTGAACCCAAATTTTCCTTTCCCGGGTGGGGCAAATTTTTATGGTCAAGCACCCGCCAGTTGCCTCCCCCTGGTACCAAAAAGGTTGGTAAAAAACACCCGCTTTATATTACCCTTAGAAATCCGTCGGCTTGGTTTAAATATATTTCTTCCCAAAACTCAAAAAACCCTTCCCTCACCCTTTTTTTTTTCTGCAAGGCGGCCTCCCCCCCGGGTTCCATGCGCATTAGGAAACCCAAGTTTTTTTTTAAAATTTAAATCCAGTGGGACACAGGGGCTGAACCTTTCCTGCAAGATAGCTTTGCCACTGCCGCTGCCAAAAACGTGCAGAAATTCCTTTTTAACCCCGCTTGGTTTGGTTTTTGTCCCTCTCGTTTTTACAGTAAACCCAAAAAGTGGGCCCCTGAAGAACTAGTGACCCAAAAGACACGTTTAGGGATTGGTTCATATATTTTTGTTATATGGAGCCCCAAAAAACCCGTATCAAGGGGCAGTCCCAAAAGGCAATGATATAGGGGCCGCTTTCGGCGATCCAAAATTTGGAAAACAGTTGTCATTTTTTAAAACCCGCCCCTACGAAGCCCCCTAAAAAGGTGTAAAAAAGGGGATTTTGCGCCACCTTCATAAAACTTTAACGTTCCTAGCCCGCCGGCAGAAAAATTTTTAAGTGTCCCGCTTGGCTTTTAAATATGTTTGCTGGGGGGATGTTTAGGTCCCCTTTTTTTTGCCCTCTAGCTAGGCCAAAAAGTGTTCTGTCATAGCCAAGTCCCCTAAAAGAAACTTAAAAGCTACCGACAGTTGTGCTCTCTTGTGGGAGGGTTTAAGAACACACGGGCCCCCGATCGGTCCCCCCGTCACATTTTATAGGGCCGGCTTCACCCTGTTTTTAAGCTTGATTTCTGTAGGTAATTAAAAACGGGACGGGGGGATAGGGTGAGGCTTTGCGTTCGGGTAGAATATATTGTTTTAGTGGGGGATGCAAAATTGTTTTACTTGGGTACCTAGCTTGAAATATCAAAAAGGTTTTGTGCTTTCCTCCCGAAAGTTGGGGTTTATGAGAGAAAAAAAATGGAGAGTTCTGGGTTCAAATTTGTCTAATCTTACCCACCCCCTCCATATGGGGCAGGAAACTGATCTTTCACCAATGGGGGAGCTCTCCAAGGGGGAAGGTGAAAGAAATGACGATATGCCGTGAAAACCCTTTTGATTAGTGAACTTCCGTGAAAACCGTTGTGTTTTGTTTTCCGCCCGTCAAAAAACGATAGGGCCGCCAAGTTATAAAGGCGAATATTGGAAATCCTGGGCCCCCCAGCAGTCGGGGTGTTGTTTGCACTATGAGAGGGGTAAGGGCTTTCCTGGTTCCTTTGAATTTTCTGTTTGCCATTGATGGCTTTTCATTCGGCCGCAAGAATCGGAAGCAGTGAAATGCAGGAGGTGCGGGAAATTTTTCCCTTTTAATTTAAAATTACATCTCCCCGAGAGGACAGGGGGGTTGGCCCCCTTTTTTATAGTTTGCCCAATTTTTCCCCAAAAAAAACTGGACATGTTTGCAGCTATAAGTTTTTGGGGAAATTTTTGGGCCCTTCCCCCTAGGGTTTTTTAGCAGCTGCCCAAATTTTTCTGTGGCCCTGACCAAGTGGTTTAGCAGGGTTTCAAAAAGCATACCTCATTTTGCACATTAATCGTGTAACCAGACAGGGATCCAACTGTCACCATATCAGTCAGAATAGAAGTTAAATTCTGCGCGTGAACCGCATTGTCTTTCAGGAATTGCATCCAGTGTGTCCTAAGAAAGTCCCTGAAATCCTAACTGTGGGTAGGCGGAAAAACTCCAGATTTCGTGCCCCCGGAAGGGATGGTCCCCCCATGGATATTACGATGGGAGCGGATCTGATATCGCTATTTGGAATAAACCCTCATAAACTTTGTATTGGGGTGTAGGATAGGGCCAGTTATGCAGAGAATGACTTGGGCTGAAGAATAAAAGGGTTTTAAGTGCGCGATGTTGGGTTGACCCCCCTCCCAAAATCAAATACCTCAAGCAAATGACCAATCCCCCAGTGGAGAGCCCCTGGTGTTTTTTCCCCCGGTTGGGGCATTGAAATATCATTTTGGGGGGCAAAAACCGCGTTTAAAGTCCCCATCAGTATAAGGTTAGAATGCGGTTTCATAAATGATAAAGTCCGTAAGGGGGAAAAGAACCTCGTCCCCCCTCCGCAAAGGTGCATGAATTACAAAATGTATATGTTTATGTTGCATACTACTCTCATGTATATAAAAACTCCCGTAGGGTAAACAAATGATCCTTATGATGTATGGTCCCTTTTCAAAATATATCGCCACCCCTTAGATTTGGAGTGGTTAAATTTGCCCGGATTGGTGCTTTCAACC